>JARHVA010005751.1:630000-640000 GCA_037957365.1 Torreya grandis
AAACATGATACTAAGATCAACTCATGAAGGTAGATTGGTATAAGGAAACTAAAATGGACCTACCTTCCCATGATTCATTCATCACTCTTTAGGACCCCTTAAAGAGCCATCGGTTTAATGTGAAGATTAGGTACTTGTATGAGAAGGTAGGTAACACTATAATACTTTTGTATTCTCTTCATCTAATCTACTAGCCTACCGTACCCCAATGGACCTTGAATCTACCATGAGGTCAAATATGGAGTTTGAGCTTTGACTAGAATAAGGAGATATGCTTTGAATGATGTCTTTTAGTGTGATTAGAATTTTAAGAGTAATTTTTGCATTTTGATATCATTGCCTTTTATTTTTAAATGATTTGGATTTTAACTTTATTTTGAAGGCTTTTTAAGATTCCTCCTCCATATGGATTTAGAATGACCAATCATGAGAGAGATAGTGATACACATGAATGAGATGTAGGCTAAGGCTAAAGGAAGGTAAATAACCAAAGATAAAGACTAACTAAGACACTTAGGCTTGATAATGAACTATCATGTGATCTTAAGTATCAATCACGTATATGTTTCATTTGAGAAAAAGAGGGAAAAGGAAAAAGGAGATCCAAAGGTGGACCAGTGAAAGGAGATAATAATGAGATATATTGTTTGCTAACTGATCACATGGTAAAGGGAGAAAATAACCAAGGGGAATAGGGTAGGTATAACCAAATCACCATGACAAATTATCTATGAAAAAATAAGGATAAGAAATAAAAACAATCATAAATATACAAGAAGAGAGTTTTTAGAAAAAATCTAGGAAAAAGGGAAGGGAAATTAATGATAAAGAAAAGACAATACTATGAAAAAATATAAAAGATAAGATAAGCAAGATATAATACAAGTGAGAAATCATGATATAAGATAATAAAAAATTTGACACATTGTCAAATGATATAACAGATAGAAATGAGATTGGAGCACACGTCTAATCCAAATAAAAATTTGAAAGCACCATGCATGTGCTCATAAATATTGGTAAATCTATCCACACACATTATCCAAAACATCAGATAGGTCTCTTTGAAGTTGTAATAGAAATTTTGTTAAAGTTTCATCAATCATCAATGAATATTGGGAAAATACTTCTTTTCTGGTCTCCTCAACTGAAAAAGTAATAATTCTCAAAGGATCATGCTAAGGAGGAAAATTAGGAAAAGGTTTGTCAAGATAATGCATGGGAATATGATCTATGAGAGAAGGAATCACTAGTGGAGAAGGATCCATGGGTGAATGACTTACAGGTGGAAAAATATCCATAGGTGAGGGAAGATCCATAGGTGAAGGGATCATAGGTGGAGGTACAAAAGGTGTTGAAGGGAACACAAGAGGAAATGAAACACTAGAGGTGGAATCATAGTAGAAGAAGGGGGAGCCTTCTTATGGGAATGACCTATGGGAGGAGCGGTTAAAGTTCTAGGAATGGCTATAAGGTGGTCTTTAAGATGTTTTTGAAGGATGTGATAACAATTAATATGATGGGTGCCATAGAGATGCTGTGATAATATACCTCAAAATACTTGGGCAAATATTTAGGAAAAACCTTCAGGGGAGGTATAGCTTTGTCTAATGATGACGAAGAAGGATGCAAGGTATCAAGATATTGTTGTAACTTGCAGTAATGGGTAAAGGAATGGTTATCTATCCCATGGAAGCAATAGATATTATTATGAGTGGTTTTATTAGAAGCACTCACATAAGGAGGTAAAATAGGAGTGGTAGAAGCTGAAGAACACTCATTAGCCCATTTGGTGGGAAGAGGAGCCATATTAGGCAAAGAAAGAAAACTATCATTAAGGGAAGGTGATGATGAGGAAGGAATGGAAATAGGCTCATCAACAAGAGCAATAAAATTGGAAGTAGGGGTAAGCTTGTCAACAATAGGAGTGGAAATAAGATCAACTATAATAGGAGTGAGAAGAGGCTCAATTATAGTAGGCTCTACTGAGGGAGGGGAAGGATATATAGAGGGTTTAAGGAGGGTCACACTATATTTAGTGGTGAACCAACTATGATGGTTAGGGTACCTTTGAAAATAGTAAGGCTCAACTATAGCATGATCCATGAGCATAGACCTATGTGGCCCCTAAAAAATTAGAGGTGTCGATGCCATCTCTACCTTATGATAAAGGGGAAAAATGCAAAAGTTAGGAACTATAATTGAAGGAAAGTAATGAGATGGATGAAAAGAGTCAAGTGAAAAAGAATGATAATGAATAATCTTGGCATCATGAGCTTAGACAAGAACTCCTAACAAGGGATCATCTAAGGAATAACCATCATCATAATTTAGAGTGTGAATATCAATGACATAAGTAGGAATAACCTTGTCATCCAATGGTGAATGGAATGCCTAGTCTTGGTCAAGACTACTGGACTGTCATCATAAGGAGGCTTACAAGAATGAGGCTACCAGGAAGTAGGAAGATGCAAGATGAGATGAGGTGAGAGATCAAGATTTTGGATCTCTAAATTAATCTCATCAAGCTCATCATCATTATATCTAAAATATTAGGAGGAATGTTACGAATGAGCTTAGGATGCCCATTGTAACCATGGGTTGAATTAACATAAAAGTTGAGATGCTAAGACTTATAAAATGGAAGACTTGGCAAAGGTTCAAGAGTAGGAATCTTAAAGACACTATGATCTTGGAAATTGTTCAAAATTCCAAGGGTTAGTGTCACCTTAAATCTTATAAATGGATCCATTATGAGGGAATTTAATGCATTGGTAGGAGGAAGAAGTGATAGATATCATGCGGTGAGTCTATGACCTATCAAGTAAGTTGTTATAAGAAAGGGGGAAGTAAAATATCATCACTTTCACATGAATGGTGATAGGTGGGATGGTAATAGGAAGCCACACACAACCTATAGGAGTCATTTACCTTCTATCGTATCCTTGGCATGTGTTGCATGTAGACTTGAGATTGCATTCAGAATATCCTAGAGTCTTAATGAAATCAAGAAAATTGACACACGTGCTGGAACCCTTGTCAATTAATGTGTGCTTAAGTTGGATATCACCTATTTGGATGCTAATGAATAAAGGAGGATCATCCACACAAAGAAAAATCTCATCAAGAATCATATAAGATATGGGAAATTTTAGAGAAAGAGAAGTGTCTATGGTCTCATCAACATTGATAGATATCTCTTCACATTGTTGTAAAATACTATCTTCAGAAGTAAATAAAGCTGCCTCACATCCTGCTATGGGAGGATGAGGGACATTCATCTCAAATAGAAGCTACATGAGGTAATTTATATGACATGGGGAATTCCTGATAAGATCAATAAATGTAATTTAGGATGGGAGATTAGTGAGTTCCATAATGGGATCCCACTCATCATGGCCCATAAGAAGGTTGTTAGATATAGGTGCATAATGGTTAAGGAGGTCCTCAGAAAGAGGAACTGAAGTACCTTGGAATTTTTTTGATAAGAATGAGAAGAAGATTTGGAATAAGGTGGTAAATCATGTTGAGATGATGGACTAGTTGATTTAAGTTGATTTTGCAAAGGAGAAGAAGAAATTTTAGTAGAATATTGATTATCACTAACATTGAAAGATGATGGAAGAGTGGTAGAAATAGAATGGGATGTGTTATCTATGGTGGAATATAAAATTAGATCATCAAAATTGATAAGATATTCTTTCCCAAAATCATTTAAATGAGTTAGAGAAGAATCCTGGATAACATGATATGTCTTATGGGAAGGAGGAGTGTAGATAGGTTGGGAATCAATGAAAGCCACAACCCTTCAAATATTAGTCACACTAACCATATTCTCTTCATAAGTTGGTTCAACAAGACTTTTTACATTATTGGTAAAAGAGGTGGGCTTGTCTTGATTATCTTTGGTAGGTTGATGATTAGGTAAATGATCTTTATAGATAGCCAAATGAGTCTTTTCTTGATTCAAGGCTTGAGTTTAATCATTTGATTTATAGTCCTTGAAATCAATCTCATAGGCTTGTTGATGCTTATAGATAATGGAATAATGATCAAAATTAGGTCCAAGAATAAAATCCATAGCTAAATTATGAAGTTGTTAATAGGTCTCATGAGAATGATCCCAACTAGAGTGAAACCAAAAAAACTTGTTAGGATCATAATAAGATTTCATAGTCTGAGTATGGTCAAGTTCTCATGGAAGAGGCCTGGGTAGATGCTTAAGCAATTCAATTGAGGATAAAGGTTTGTGAAAATTGATGTTATTGGGTGAAGAGAAATGAGGATTAGTATATTTTTGAGAAGAAGGAGCTAGTTTTGAGAAGGGTTCGAAACAACAACTTGAATATTATGAATGGTATCATAAGAATCGATAACACCATCATTGGTGTTATTACATTTTTTAAAAATAATTAATGATGACACACAAATGGCTAGGGTGTCTTGAATTGATGCATTAGGAAATATTGTCTTTTAGTTTGGTCAATAGCCTCCTCCAAGGTATGTGGAAAGAGTGGGGGCTTGATATTGTAATTTAGGAAAGAGAGCATTTGTAAAGAGATGAAAAATATTGTCATCTGCCATGTTATGTTCACATTTGTTTGACAAAGTATTCCATCTCTTAACAAAGGTTTGGGTAGCTTCATTCTCATGTTGTTTGTAATTAATGAAATGGGCCAAAGTGTTTTGAGGAAGATCATTAGTTTGGAATTATTGAACTAAAGAATTCATTAAGTCTTCCAAACTAGAAATGGAATGAGATCTACGTTGATTGTACCAATCCAAGGCATCACTTGTGAGAGTTTTGGCTAGGAGTTTGGTAGCAGAAAAGGTGTTTAATTTGACCCAATCCTTGTAAATATTTCTAATTTTTTGAGGTGAAGGGTAGGATAGATTGACCCATTATAATAAATCATAGATATTATACCTCCTATATCAATGTTGGCAATTTGAGTTATAAGAGGTTCATTTTGTAGATGATTAATGGTCTTATTGACTAAAGGAGGTTGAGGAATGAGATTGCCTTGAGAATATAAAAGAGGAGGGGGGAACATTCTAGTTATGTATGTCCCAAGCCATTGGTTTAAGATGAGATTGAATATTAAGGAGGTGGTTTTGCAATCTCATCATTTGATTTGTGTTATGATCTTGAAAAGTATTCATTTGATTAAGAGTTTACAACAAAAATTGATGTGTTTGATTAACATTAGAAGCATTATTATTAGTATTTGTGTTGGTATATGTGGCTTGGGTATCACTACTAGTGTTGATATGAGTTTGAGAATAATTGTGAGAATTTGAGGCACTAGTTGCAAAATTTGCTTGTGAAGCAAAGGATGGACTAGTGAATGGCTAAGAGGAAGAAACACTAGAAGCATGATTTCCTTGGGTAGCAAACAATAAACTAGTGGAAGGATTAGGGATAGTAGACCTTATAAGAGTCCCACTAGATGTAGAACCTGCAATGTTAGTTGAGATACTAGGCATGGAGGTAGAAGAGGTTAGAGAAGAAGTCATGGCATAAAAAGGAGTCAAAATTGAAGGAAGAGGTTAAGAACCAAAGAAAGTGGTACCTCCAAATCCCATTGAGAATTTAGGACTAATAAAATGAGGCTCTTTGATTTGACCACTAATCATGAGGTTATAAATGGTATAAGGATCCTTTCCTCTATGTTGAGGAAATTCAAAAATAAAGAAAAGCATTTTCAGAGTATACTCTAACTCAGGGTGGTCTTCTAATGAGAAAAGAGGATTATGCTATGAAGAGGTATGCGGAAGAGTCCCATAGTTCATTGTGCGAGTGGTAATATAAACCTTAGTAGCATCTAAAAGAGGAGCTCTACTCTATCTATGGGAGACCATATTAGGATTGGTAAAGTCCATCATGTTTGTTGACTGTGACTCAGTGTCATTATCCAACAAAAATTCCATGATGAAGCAAAAAGAAGAGAGATAAGAAATCAAAGGTTAAAAAGAGGTGACTAAAACTATAAAGGGTCGATTGGGTCGATCTAATATAAAAAAAGGATTGTACAATTGTATAGGGTCGATTGGGTCAATCCAATATAGTGTATAAAAGGAAAAAAAGTACTAGGTCAACAGGGTTGATCTAGTATAGAAGATAGGGAACTTAAGAAGCCTAAAAATAGATTGAAAAATGAAACAAGATACATTTTCAAGTAATGAAAAGTAATAAGTATTGAAAGGAAATAGATAGCTAATTGGATTAACGCTAGCCAACCCAATTGAAACACAAAAAGTAAAATCTTACACTAACACTAGCTAATGCAAGCTTTTACACACACAATTGAACAAATAAAAAGAAATCAACTTTAAAATTAAAGAGCTAACTAATTGGTCAACACAAATGTTAATTAGATTATTTAAAAATGATTTTAAATGTGATTAGAAGTCAGATATAAGCAAGGTACGAGATAGCAATATAAGGATGGTTTCAGGTAGTTTAAGCTAAAAGGGGATATAGTGGAAATGATACATGCTTGGTATTGGAGCTTACCCCCTCACTTTATTCATTGTAATGATAAGGGTGTTAGGTGCATAGCCAAAATATACCATTAACCATGATTTATACTTGACTAGAGCATCAAGTTGGCTTCCCCCTTGGTGATGAAATCCAAGTAGGTTGGCATAGGGTAGACAAAATATTAAAGCAATTTTTTATGTTTTGTGATTTGGCCATGTGTGCATAAAATAGAAATAATGAAACTAGGAAATTAATTAAAAATACCCTAATTAAACTATGTGAACTATTATAAGCATGCAAACAACAAGAAAAAAATTTGAATGAATTACTAACAGATATGATGATAATTCCAACTTTGAAATAAGGTATAGTTTTGACACGATATGCAAAAAATATAGAATAGGGTCAACATGGTTGAACCTATATTATAAAATAAAAGTCTAAAAATGAACTAGGTCAGCAATGTTGATCCAATTATTTTAGATAACAAATAGAACATAGAAACATGTCAATAGTGTCGATCTAGTTGACTATGCAAGAGTAGTTTTGAAGACTAAAAAATGTGAAAGGAAAGACAAAAAATAAATGAATGGAGAATTAGAAAAGAACCTTAGTGGATCATAGATTCAATGAAGGAATATTATTGATGAATAACCTTGAAGTATGATTGAGAACCTGCAAAATGGGTTGATATAATTGATCAAATTGTACAAGGACCTACTAAAAAAGTATTGAAACTATAAGGGGTTAACTAATTCAACCTAGTAGGCTAAACTGGGTGTCTAAAACATTGAAAACTTGTACTGGGTTGACTGGGTCAATCCAGTTGTTTGTTCTTGCAACCTATGCATAGAGATAAAAAGTTGGGTCCACAAAATTGATCCAAAATGTCAAAACATATGATAAAAATGATGATCAAAATAAATGAAATAAATGAATATAAAAGTGAATAAATCCTTAAAAAGGTTAGTTCATGTCAGATTCACCAGAATTTATATAATCAAAAATACATCATGTCTATGAATTAATCCTAGATTAGATAAGATAGATCATACCTACACTTCTAATTAGGGATACACTTGTGAAGCGGGAACATGACCAATATGGGGATCCACTAGAGCTGATTAGGGGATCATTTATGTCACTTGTCATAATGCATCATGTTATGAAGGGTTCCAAAGCTTACAATATAACACAATAGCATAATAACCCTAATGGAGTCCTAAGGTTTAAAACATTCACTCTATTCTAATAACAAGAAAGTAAATCTAATCTAATGCACACTAAAGCTTGTAGCACAAAGTAAGGGTTAGGAGCAATAAAACAAAAAACTAAACTAAATATGTATTAGAATACATATACTCATGTCAATGTATACATAATCCTAATTTTTAGAGAGAGAAAAATACAAATGCATTATCTATCTATTCTTAAAAAGGAGAAATAAAGTTAGGAATACTTACCTTTGAAGATGAACCCACCGAGCCTCAATATTTCCCTTGGCCAAGGTGCTTCAACAAAGATTGTTGTGGTATGTAAATATAACCAAGATAAATTAGATATAGGCTACACAACCTATCTAAGCATCAAAAAGGCTTCTCTACAAGATAAGATCTGTATCTTTAGAGAAAATATGGAATCCTAAGATCTATTCCTCAAGTAGAATGGTCAATAAGTAGATGTTCTCTTACACTTATTCACTAATAATGAATCTCTTATGAGATGGTGGGAAATGAGATTGTATATATATTTGGATCATTTCCTAAATCTTTTTGGGAACATTGGTTGTACAGGGTTGACCTAGTTGACCCAGTGTGTTTTCAGAGATAATTTACTATGTTTGTGCTAGGTCGATTGAAAGACTAACAAACCAAGAAATTAAAGAATACCCCTAAACTATACTAAGTTGACCCAGTACAACCAATAGTCAAAAGTGATGTTAAGGTAAGAAAAGGAGGAATAGAAGGAGGAAAATACTAGAACAGGTAGGACTAAAAAGAATAAGCTTAGGGTAAATGGTTTTTATGAGACAAGTGTGTAAGTGGAAAGTGGAAAAAGGAACAATAATCTTATGAAGCACCGATGGTCTACTCAACCCTTTCTCGATACACCCCTTAAGGTATGCACTCAGAGATATTGAGACTCGACATGCTCCTATAAGATACATTGTTAGTAATCAATAAAAGTTTGAAAATATTATGTGTATACACTTTCATTTCTAGTGTTCCTAATTTAGAATTAATTCTGTTTCCTTTACTTATTCTATTTTAAGGAAATTTTAATATGCCATTGATATTTATCTCTACACCACTTCTATGTTTGTATGCCTTGGACATGTGCCCATATCCCTTGTATTTGCTTTCCTACTTGTATATGCAAACATTTAAACATGCCCTTCCATGTGGATCTAAGCCAAATTACTTGTTTGTTGTGTATGTGGACATTTTTACATGCCATTATATGTCTTCATTATAATATTTAATGACATGTGCCCATGTTCCTTATATTACGGCCCATTGGCCTACTTTTATGTGCCTCATGTGTTTTTATGTATGCTTCCTTCTATGCTACTTCACCATAACACTTGTATTTCCTTGTTACTCACACACTAGCTTTTAATGCCATGAGGGACCTCATGCATCTATCCTTCCTATTTAGGTGTCATGATGGACAACATGCCCCATCCCACTAGGTAGCTACTAAAATTTATTTATAGACACATTTATTTCATCTATCTTAACACCCTTATGCAATGATATATTATAACACACATATTACATTACCTACTTATACTTAAATACTTTTACATTCTGATGTTATGTTTGTGCATTGTATTGGAATATCATGCATATGATCTAGATAACACATTTTGTAGAGCTACTTATTTCAAGGATAATTCTTACATGGGTTTCACAAGTACCCTAAATAAGGGGGAATTCATAGGCATTTTTCACAGAAATTAGGCTCCTACTTTGCTATACACATGTTATTTCCACCACATAACTTAGTTTCATAAATCAAACACAAGTCAGACATAGGAAAAAACAAGGTCTTAGAAAGTAGTTCACTCACCTAGATTTCAGACCAAGTAGACATTAGCACCTAGATTAGGACACTAGCACCACAGGGTGATACTATCCATTATAGGGTGACACTATCCTATATACCTAGCTTCAAGGTAGTCTAGATTTGCCAAACTAGTATACCAAGTACAATACATATTTATATAGATATAGCCTTAGATTTTATAGTTATGTTCAAATTTTGCTCATATACACTCATTTTAGCTTAGATTCATATGAATTGATCAGCTTTTGGGGGCATCATGCATGTCATGATAATTCCCACATTTAATTCAGATACATAAATTCAATTATTACATACTTAGTTTAGACTCAGTATACTCAGATACTAGATTAGGGCCATGTGCATGACACATAGTTTATATATACTTAGTTACACACAGGTTGATTAGATTGAATGGAAAACTCCATATCATTTTCTAAATTGTATACA
>JARHVA010005751.1:645000-700000 GCA_037957365.1 Torreya grandis
CACACACACGAGATTCCTCATAAGGTTTAATTTGGTTTCAAATGGATTTGTATTGTTTGAATCTATATGGTTTCATGGTGTATGTTAAGATCTATTAAGTTGTGTAACAAATATGTTCATTTTTAAAATGATTGTATTAAAATAAAAATAAATAATGTTGGGTTATATAATCCAAAGTAGTTTTAAATATTTATTTTATTAATTTTTAAATTAATTAAATAGGATTTTATTTGCCTTGGTTGGTTCAATGGAATTGGTTACATCCTATAACCACCCATAAAAGCTTATAAAGCTTTTACCCTCCCTGTAAATCAACATCCTGAACATTATAATTTAATATTTTTGTCAAATATTTTATTTACAACATAATTTATGAATATTAATCTATTGCCCCTAAGCCATCATTGGTATTAGAGTCATAGTAAAAAAATATCATAATTTAAAGGAGGAAAAGACACCATTTCTTAATTAAATTCCATTTTTGATTGCTTGAGAGAAAGGAAGATGAATAGGTGAGCTTGATTTTATTTATGAAAGGATCACCTGATCTATGATTTTTGTGTTTTAATTTAATTGATAAAAAATTATATACATTAAATATAATCTGATTAATTTTATAATTTACTCCAATTTTGGCTTGAAAAGCAGATGGATTGAAATCTCTAAAGAGATGGTGCAAAGATCAGTTATGGATATGGTTATTGATGACAAGCAATAATTGAAGTTCTAAACAAAATAAATTAATGTGATTAATTCACTCAAGAATAATGAATATATATTTTTAAGATGATATTTTTTTATATAATACACAAATCTATACGGCACTATTTACTTTATATACTACACAAATCCATACGGTTGTTTTATATACTGCAGAGTGAAGAGTGACTGGTAATATTTTTTATAGGGTTAGATAAAATATATTTGGTTGACTTTTTCCTATGTAGTGATCTACTATGAAAATAAGATTTTTTTGAGTAAAATAAAATATTTGTTACCTCTAAAGTGAAATGACACTTTCATAAACCTCTATGGCATTTTCAAAGTGCAGTAGTATAGTTGTATGACATCTTCATGGCAAAGTTTTATCAAAATAATGGCACAATAAATTATAAAGATTTGAAAATATTTATTTCATTTTTTATTTTTACCCCGTGTCCCACAAGGAAGAAAGGTAGTTTATATTTTTTTCACATGAAAGTGAAAAGAGGGTAAGTAAGTAACTTTCACATGCAAAGAGAAAACATTACCATACACATTTATTTTTATTTTTTACATTCACAAAACCCACAATACATGTAATAGTTTCCTTTTATACTAAAAAATAACTTGAAGAAGAGATGGTTGAACTTATTTTATCAATCAATTGCAATAAGATAAGATAATATTTCAAAACCTCCAAATCTAGCTAACGTTTTGGTTGCATTTGACATTATGAGTATTGTATTACGATATATTTTTCAACCAATCATTCTTTTATCCAAAGGTGGTCATGTGACTAGTCAAAATATAAGTTTTTAGATGTTTTGGACATAATATAATGGTACATTTGGTGTTTTGAAACTTTCATATATGATTTTTGTGATAAAACTATTCAATATTGTATAAAGGTGCATTATCAGTAGAAACTGACACCTTCAAAATGACAATTTTCATGACATCTAATGATTGTGCTATCAGTGAATATAATGAAATTTATAGGCACATCAAGATCCTTATGATTGACTACGTTTAAATGTCACACTCGAGGTTGGATGATCCATTGGAGGATGGTAGACTACCACCCTTCTCTAGTTAGCTATTCACTCAAAGTTTGGGTTCAATGCTTGAATGGAAATTTTTGGATTGTGTTCTTGCTTTCAATTCTATTTTTGGCTTTCTGTACCTAATAATCATGACATGGAGTAAACAAAATTATTTTATTTTTATTCTCTCATTTCAAATTTTCTCACCTTTCACTTGATAGGGGAAGAATATATAACATTGGTAGGTATTCAATTAGTCATTAGTGACATTACAAGTTGATAGGGGTTTATAGCACCTTCAATGTTGAGCAAAGGTTACCAACATTTTTTTGACATCAAGAAGATGTGCCATAAAGAGTATGGATTAGTCACTTTGAAGGGATTATAGGTGAAACCTTATGTGGATTGATGTAGTTGTATAAGACTTGATCATGTTCTACTATACTATGGTATGATGATTGTAAGGTATGAGTAGGCCTTGATCATGCTCATCAACCTTTTATGCCACAACTCATAGGGTGGGATTCTATATGGAACATCATTAATTTTAGTTAGTATCAGGATATATAGTGTGTCAGTCATAGTTGCTTCAAAGTTTATTTGATGACTTCAAAGTCATTACTCTAGTTCTTTCATCTTCTATACCCCTCTGCATCAAGGGGGAGTTTGTTGGGTCATATGATCCAACATCATTTTAATTATTTATTTTGTTAGTTTGTAAATTAATTAAATAAGATTGTTATTATATTGGTTGGTTCATGAGAATTATTTACATCATATAACCACCCATAAATACTTATAAATATTTTATCATCACTGTAAATCAACATCCCAATATAATACAATTTAATATTTTTATCAAACATTTTATTTACAATGTAATTTCTGAATATTCCTCTATTTCCCCTAGGCCATCAAAAAAATCATCGTATGTAATGACATCTTGAAGGAAATAATAAAGCATGATTGTAATGGCCATGTGGTAATGGGACTATTGATTTTTCTTCTATAACCGCATCTAAAGTATATGTAGAAATGTCATGTGAATCTGTATGTATTTATTTAGGTACCCATATCTACTATTTAGGTTAACCTTATCCCCATGTATATTTATAAAGGACATGATTAACCAATCATTCCTTGGTAGGATCAGTGTAGAAGGAATCAATCCTATGAGAGAGTACAGTAGGATAAGGAATTATACTAGTGGTCATCTTCTACGAAGGTTGATGGACCATGTGTTTCTCACAAGGAGCAGCATGGGATGATTTGACCCTCTTAGATGACATTCTAAGATAATTATGTGGAATAGGTCTAAATATTTATTTTGGATATGTAGTGATTCCTTGATTAGCTAACTATATAAAATTTTACTCAAGATCAAAACACTCATTATCTTGATGTCAATTAAACCATGGCAAGTGCAAAAGTGTTGCCATTTTTCCTTCTCAAATTGGTGTGGTGGATAATGTGAATTATGAGGTATCATGGTCATTAATTTATATAAAAAAGTTATCAATATTTCATGTGGTATATCTTGGTACCAATCAAACTAAATAGGCTACCATTATTTAGAGGTAAATGGTATACTTGTGGGAGATACTCTGTAATCATGTTCCTTTCCTTTGTTCAACACATTTATTGTTTGGATTTTTACATATGTTATTGTTTGAGGGTGTTTGAATTATTTTATGATACTTTGTTACTAGTGTATTTCTCTTGAAAACATGACTTTTATTATGTGTTATTTTCAATGAAGAGATTGGTGACTTGGTTTTGAGTATTCATTAGAGTACATGCATATTTGTGCACATCCCAATATAATGTATCAAATGAAGCAAAGGGATATTAGATGATTTTTTTTTGAGTTGATAAATAAGATATATACTAGATATAAATTTTAATTCCAAATATGAGTTAAGGACTATAAAACATCCTTAAATTGAATGGCATAGTCATGTATAGATTCATTTTCTATCTACACCAATGTTTTAGAATGTTCTAGTGGTAACTTAGATAAGATATAATGATGAAAATGTGATATGAAAACATCTTGAAGTGTGTTTAAATTTTATAGTGAAACATTTGGAAGACCATAAAACCAATCGAGATCCCCTTGAGTTAACCAGTGATGCCTCTAAGAGAAAGCTTTCATTTTTGTCCCAGTGTTCCAAGTAATGTATATATTTTTGAAATTTAATAACAAGGTCCCCTTAACCATTGATGGAGGTTAACTTGGGCATAATAAATTTTGAAATATAAGGATGTTTAAATAAACTCATAGCAATACAATTCTTTGTTAATGTATTCTCCTTGAGAATAGTCTCATGACAAGAAATTTCTAGTTTAATATTTTTGACTTGTTGTTGCAAATCTCCCATGGTAGTCATGATAGATAACATACCTAAATAATAAGTTGAAGTTTTTTCCATTGGTTTTAAATTACCATGCACGTGGAACATAGTAATAATTTAATCATTTCCACTATAAAGGGGTGAATGATCATATGTTTTTGTTTCATGTTGCAAAGGGGTATCCATTGTTAAATATGTGAATATATAGTGTTGGATTCCATGAAGTTTGTTACTAATGTCATTAAAAATATCTTGACATTGAGTAGGAGTGGGGGTCGAACGGGTTGGGGGTGGGGGGGGGGGGAGTGGAATTTCACTTGCAATCACTTGATATTTTGTATTGGAAAGTTAAAAGGAGGGAAGGGAAGAAATATTTTATAATTCATTTGAAAAATCATGAGGGGGAAGATTGAAATGTTCTCTTTAAATTTTTCTTTCTAAAGGAGGGATAGAAGACATAATGCTGGTTTTTATTATATTTGACTTACATGACTTGATCTTTGCAAAATATACATGAAATACACTTGGGATCTTATTTGTGTCCTCAAAAAATGCATGTTTTTAAGTAGTTACTTATGATTTTTATATTAAATCTCATTTTTTCCTCAAGCGAGACAATGGGAGACATATGACATGCATTTTTTTTCATCACAAACTAGAGTGGAGGAACAAATTTTGCTATTTGAATTTGAATCATACAAATAGGGAAAATAATTTTCAGCATTATTATTACTTGGAGATGAAGGAATACACTTGATTTAATCAATGTTTTCATTAGAGAGATAGATGAGGAATATTTTATTTCTTCAATATTTGCATTATTGGAAGGGAAGGAAGCACACTCACTTTGTGAAGTAAGTAAATAAGGTATGCATCCAATATTTAGGAATAATACTAGTTTATGTATCTGTTAAATCATAATTATTGTAAAAAAAAGTAATAATATGAATGTTATATCCAAGAGGGATGTCATCACAATCATACCCAAAAGTAGAAACATCACAATCACTACCTTGGTCATTTACATTTGTATTTGCATTATTGGTTTTTTCATTATCATAGTTGTAAGAAAAATAGGTTCTATCTTGTTTTTGGTGTTATTATAAGTCTTCATATGAAATTCATTGATCATCATGTATATTAAATTAATTATCATAATGGATATTCCATGCATGGCATTCTGCTAGTGATGCCACAAGGTTTACAATGTTCAAGACAACTGTGAAACACATAATTACTAGGGCCAAATAAATAATGTAAATAAGAAATCATAAGTTAATCTCATATAAGTAAGAGGTAAATTAGATCTAAAAATAAAATAAATAAATATAAAATGAATTTTTGAAGAATTAAAAAACCCTAATATGAAAACTAGGGTTTTAGTTCAATAAACAGAGGACAAGCTCATCAAAAAATTTATGATTTTTAGATTTATAAGATAAACATACAAGAAATTAAATTGTGTGAATGTAATATTGTAATTTTAATATTTTATCAGTGTAATACATTACTTTGATAATATAATTCATTTAAGCATGTGAAATAAATAAGACAAGTACAAAGTAGCCAAGGCATAAAAGAGAGCATATCTTGTTTTATGTTTTGTTCTAAAATATGATAGTGATCAAGAGTCATCAAAAGGTTTCCATAAATATCTTGACCTTGTTCATTATATATTATGAATGTTTTATCAATCAAATAGTTATGTCGATTATGGACAATAACATCAACACTAGTGTCCACTTATGATATAGGCATCTAATCAAGGATATGTACAAGAATGGCTCCAAACTTGCATCAAGCTTGTGCTATGACTTGCGTAATTATTTTATATCATTGGATGTATCTTCCTATATTCATGATCCAACTAATAAATAGAAACCTAGTTCCTTTACATAGTACCTCATGTAACTTGGTAAAGAGGGGTTATTAGGTGATTCGAGCTAGCCTTAGCAATGTTATTTGTTGTTAAGGGCTACCTACATAGCCAATACTAGAAAGAGGGCCTTATAATCACATGTAGTTCTCCATACTATGTATGTATGTGAAATTGTAAAAATGAAATTATATGTTTTTTCTCTTAGTAACCCTTGGTACAAGTAATTCAATAGTATATTTGACCTTTTGAATGCTTTAAATATTTGATTCAATGTTGTAGTGCAATATGATAGCTTGAAATAAATAGTTTTTTCCAATTAGATGGTTGTCAAATCAAAGTGTTAGATGTGTTAATTAGACTATAAACTTTGTATATATAGGGACATTTTGATTTTAAATTAGAACATAGTGGCATGTGAAAATTTGGCGATAAGATGGGTAAAGACGGATTAAAAAATAATCAAGGATAGAAAGATAACCTTGAACAATTATGTCAATGTTAGTGTTCTTAGTGGATGCAAATCTACAGAGGTTAAAATTCACAAAAAAAAAAGAAACAAAAGTTAATAATCCTTAACGTGCATTGGATGAAGATATATAATATAACATATAGGCCCAAGGGGTAGGTAAATCAAGAAAATTAACATGGAACTTAACAAGTCCATAAGAGACCACATCACTAGATGTCTAATTCTTAGTGAAAAGGTATATAATTACAATGAGAGACTATAAATATGTGTACTTATGCAAAAATAGGTGTCTAAAATTAGCACAAATATAATCAGAATAAAAACCTTAACATTACTATAGGATTAAGTACATCAATCAATATCACTATTAGTAGTAATAATACTAATAGTACTATTTACACAAACTAAAAAATGACATAAAATAAAATGAAGTTTTAATTTTTTAACAAGGATAGTAAGGATGTAGAAGAAAAAATGTACTAGACTGATATTTGCAGATCCATAATATCATTGATGAGAGAGTTATGTTGTTTAAATTTGTGGGATTAATTACGAATGATGCCTTAAAATGGTATATGAAAACTTATTCTGGACATGAAATTACATGGGTAGATGTACATAAATCATTTAAACAATACTTTCACTATATTGACATCCCTACTAAAAATCTTAGTAAGATGAGACAGTTTATAAAAAAATAAAAATAAACAGTGAAATAGTATGATCAAAGGATCAAATCGATAGTAAGAAAAATGGATGTTCTATTGAAAGAAAAGTAATGAGTAGAATGGTTTATTATTTATTTAATACCATGTTTATGAGAAAATATGGATGGGAAAATATCTAAAACATTTACATAAATTTTTGAGATGGAATCACATTTACAAGGTCAATCCTAGTGACATGACACATATACATAATTAAAATATAATATGTAAATATTAATATTGGAATTAGAATAGTTGTAATTAAAATAAGAGACTCAGATGAAATGTGATGAATTTTGATCACCAATAGTTAATAATAATCTTCCAATGGAAAGGATATGGTGCATTACTTTTTGTGTGTAGGTACAATCAAGGATAGAATATCCACATAATGAAATAGCGCAAAGAGAAGTAACCATATGATCATCAGAAACACATAGATTAAATGTAAAATGTGTTCATTGGTGCAAAGGTCTAATTTATAATACATTTTGAAGTTTTTAGCATCAAAATTAACCATTATGAGGTAGTGATACATTATTTGACACAATCATTTGTAGCTTTGTGGAAGAGGTACTAAAATTTCCCACAACACTGATTTTCCACTCTTCTGATCAAGACAAAGAATTTCATGAACAAAACTTTTTTACTTCTTCATGCTTGCTGAAGGCATTAAAAATGATGGAGATTACTATCCATTAGGTGAAAATATCAATTTGGATAGTGAATAGTGGACTTGGTGTTTGGTGAAAAAAAGGATAAAAAGACTGAGCATGTTGCTAAAGTGTTTTAAACTAATTATATTTATTTTAATATTGATGAAGATGATAACTCTCATAATGATTATGATGGTGTTGCAATTTTATTTAATGAATAATAACTCTTTATTGATGAATTTGAAAATATCTAATTTATACATCACAAATAATCACTCTTTATTAATGACTTCATTGGTGTTTATGATCTAGTTTCTCATTTGTTTCGCATGTGAGTTTACATAGATAATGCATTGGATTCATAATTTTATGATAGTTTCATCTTCATGTATTTTATATAATGAATAATCACTAATTATTGATGACTTCATTAGTGTTTATGATCTATTTTATCATTTATTACATGTGTGAGTTGTTATATCTAATGCATTGGAATAATATTTTTGTGATAGTTTATTATACATGTATGGTACAGGCTTCAAGGTACATGACTGTGTTTTGACAGTCATAGAATAGTGGATCTTTTTAGCCTTTTAGGTGCATCGAAGGATTAAAGATCATTAGGAATGTAAGATATAGGTGTTTATGGCCTATTCAACATTCAAAAAATATCAAAAAGGTTAATTAATTTTTATTTTCCATATTTGATAGCCCTTAGGCTATGCACAGTCCATAAACCTTGAACTATATCATCACCTATCTAGAAGTTGAGTTATGTAAGAGAAGACTAAAATAAAACATGTTTAATAATAGTCTTGGGAGTTGAGAAAGTTTTGGTCCTATCTTAGGACCAAACTAAACTTATTCTTATAGATAAGCTTATACCATTTGGATATGAGTAAAATAAAGTAAAAAAATAAGCATAAGGTCAAATCAAGAAGTGTGAATGAATAAGAAGAAGGAATAAGGGCTATATGCATGGGTGGATGACAGTCTATAGGTCTTTATATGTGTATAATATAAATATTGATCAATACAAAGAATAATATTATGCTACAAAGAACTCTATAGACTTGATAAATAAGTAATATCATGTTATTTTATGGACCTTTTTTTTTTTTTTGGAAACTTTAAGATGAAATTATGACTGTAAGTTGAAGAGAGGGTTCTTATTGAAAGTTTTCCAGAGATATGTATATGAATATGTGTGATTTATTTATATAAATAAATATATTTTTTATTTGATTCACTTGTATCATTTTGTTTTTTAAGTGTAAAATTATGAATTTAATGATTTTGTGATGTATTTACATTGATTTCAAGGCTTTGTTGGTCAAAATGTCCTAAAATCTTTGTTTTGCACTTACAGTCACTCCCGATAGATCTATTTTACGTTATTTAGATTGCATGAACGCCAAAGTTCAGTTATAAACACAAGTTAAATTATTTAAACCTTCATTACAATTTATAGGAAGATATAAAGGTCCCTATACACTATGAACAATTTTTAAGAAGCTCTTAGGTTCATGTAAGTATGTGAAAACCTTAGGTAAAGATATAGTACATGAAAGTCCTTTATCTACAAAACAAACTCGTGAATCTCTTTGAAACTTTGTGTAGATATTTGATAAGTTGATTAAAGAGTGTTACAAGAATTTTTATAAGGGAATCACTCCTTTAAATTGAATTATATAGGATTGTGTGTAGACAAGTTAGCCTAAAAAGGCCTAAGATATAATTGTTTTGGAAGAAATGGTAATGGTATAAGGTCACTAGACTAATAATCTATGAAAACCCTATTCATGTTGTAAGGAAACACCTGTATGACTATAATAATCCTAGTAATAGGTGCCAATAGTGAATTTAAGACTCCATGTTTAATACAAACTTGTAGGAAGGTTTCCAAAATAGGGTCTATTGTATAAAGTGTTTGAACTTATTTATTGAATTTTCTGTCAATCATGCTTGAGTATAGAATATATAAATATAAAACTATAAATCACTAACTCCTATCAAATATAAGTTGATCAAATTTTTAAGATAGGGTATTTATAGCTTAAGTAATCACAATCAGCTTGTATAAGGGTATTAGAGTGTAAACAATGAATTGAGACATTAGTCAATCATTGGCTAACCAAACACTTATAGTATATTATTGGGAGAAATAGGATAGGAAGTTTTCTAAAGATCATCCAAGTGGGAGAAAGGGGAATGGTCCTTTTAAAAAACAATAGAACTACTTCAAGGTTACAAACCTAGTGTCTTAGACAATAAGCCTAATATAGGACAATTTTCCTAAGGAATCCAATAAGAATTTGATTGATCAGAACATAGGGGTGTGAATCATTAAGAGGCAATAATAAATAATAAGTTCATTGGTCTTCTAAGACCAATACAATGTAGGAGCATCACTATAAATATTCAGGTTATACTTGGATAGGTTATTTTTAGGAGACTTGTGAGACCGATAAGATTAAAATAAGCCTTATTTGAGGAATTAGGAGTTATCTTTAGGTCATTTAGGAAACATGGATAATTTCCCTCCAAAAATCAAATTTTGAATTTTGAATTTTATGTTTTTAAGCACATGAATAAATTTTATTGTATAAGGATTATAGTGAGTTGTAATGGGCATGTTAGTGGTATAGGATGTATCGAGGAGTTTTATAATAATTATTAATGTCATATTTATCCTAGAAATTCAAATTAAGAAAATTTACCTAAGGGATATGCAAGAATAGACAATTTATTATCTTAAGTTTGAGAAATTAAAGGAGAATATTAATCAAAATTGGTCATTCTAAGCTTAGTGAAGACTCAACTACCTTATATGTATTGAATATATCAAGGAGGATGACTTTGAGGTCATTATGAAGCATAAAAAGGACAAGTTTCCATGACTGCAACAACTAATGATAGTCTGCCAATTCAAAAATAGGGTATATGCATATTGAGGTGTAATTTTATTAAAAATAAATGTCTAATGTCACTTGAATCAGTTTATTTAAATTTTTTATGTATAAATGAATAATATACACTCAATTTTAAATTTATATTTCACTTATCTTAAATATTTTCTTATTATAACCCTTCGATACCCTATTTTCTATGTGTCTATCGTCCATTATAGTCATATATAACACATGTGAAATATTTCACAAGCTTAGTTAAAGGATTGGAAAGGTTAAATAAGGTTAATAAGACCTTATTAAAAGTGTTATAAGTAATAAATAGTCTCTATAATTTATGAATGATTTTTAATAAGATCTCAACCTCTAAGCTTTTTAGGAAACCCTAGATAAGGGTTCTTAAACACAAAAAGGCCCATAAACTTAGATTCAACTTGTGAAAACTTCCAAAACTATAAGTCATTTGAAATATAATCCATGTGTTTTTAAGATTAAATAGGACATGTGGACTAAGAAATAATTGACTATGTTCTATGTCCCTTGTAGGTGTCAATTGAGAGAGTTCAAAAAGGAGAAAAATTAATTATTTAGCTTTGTTATTTGGGTCTAAATTCCTTATCAAGTTTTTTTAGTATTGTATGACCATTATGAGAAAAATTAATAAGGTGAATCAAGCATTTTGTAAATTTAATTGAGTCAAGTTCTTTCCATGTCAATGTGAGTAATTATGAAATGTTCAATGTTTTAAGAATGTTCATGAAATAACAAAGTCCTTTGTCAAAAAGAGTGATCTCTTGAGTTCTAATGGATTAGCCCTTATAAAATTTGGTACCTGGGAGTTAAAATATAACTCCACATAGATCAATTTGATTCTTAGTGGATAGAGAACAAATTAATAAATATTTTAGACTAAGTATTAAGACCTTATGTTTTAGGCCTGTAGAGTCGTAAAGAGAACAAAGGTTGTTAATGAGTTTTCTATTTCAGAAAATAATAAAGAAATATTGGTTTCTTATCATTATAAGTGGTATTTAAAATCCAAATGATAAATTAGGAACTACAATAAGAAATCCTATAACTATAATATATTTTTAAAGACTTCTTATTAAGCCTATACACAATCCTATATCAGAGTTAAGACTGAGTCAAGTTTTGATCATTAAAAAAAGGTATCTGATACGTGGATGTTGACTATGAATACTAAAATAAATGTGATCACCTATTGGGCCCTACACCAAAAATTATTGATTTTAAAAATAAAAAAAATTAAATCATGGGTCTCATAATTCATTCAAGATTCCTAGATTGGGACCACAAAAAATTATTGGAAGCTTGAACAATATGGAATAGCTACTTGGGATTGGAGAGTTGGGTAGTGGGGGATCAATTGATGTGTCACATTGGTTTTGAATCTTGACAAAACCAATCAAATACATTGATTTTGAGGCAAGACTTTTGAGAAAATATTTGGATAGAAGACAATGAGAATTCAAAGGCATAACAATAATCAAAGCTAACACAAATATATATATGGTGAAGGATAATACTTTATGAAACTTGTCCAAAATAACCTATATAAACTCAATATCATTGTTTTAATTCTTCCATAGTATTTTAAAGTTTAATTAAAACATGATGTCCATTGAAAATCAAATATCCATACTCCATTATTTCAATACAAATCTTAGAAGATGGATCGTCCATATCCCACATGGAATGCATGCATGTAAGGATGGAAAGAATTAGTAAGAACAACAAGAACCAAGATATAAATGTAGTAAACTTCACCTTTATCATGAATTTTATGATCATTCAAAGTTTTTCATTCCTTAAAATTGATCTTCCTCTTTCTCGAACCATGGTTATTAGTTATTTGTTGGATGGTTGTTTGCAATTCCTGAAAAAATAAATACATGAAATGTGAAAAGTGTTGGGATGAGGTAAAAATCATGCTAAAATTGATATACAACATTTCATCCCACCATTAATACTCTTTAACATACATTAAGTTTATGCAAACATGCACACTTAAACAATAAAGTTTCAAATATTCAATGCATAGATTAGGTAAACACATGAACATGAACCATGACCTATCAACATGCAATACCCATCATACATATAAAAAATTATCAAATGATAAAATGTGAACATCAATGCAATAATTCACCATGCACCATCATTAAAAACATCAATAAATACAATCCTAACTAGCAAAAAAATACTAAAATTAGTCATTTATGGAAATTTTATTTGCCAACACAATCTATGAACAAAACAACTATATATAAATGACATGTCAGAATAATAAGTTTAATTACACGTCATACACATCGTGCATATCACATAAATATTTATATATAAATAATCATGTCTAGGGCGGTAGTAATAGCCATTTTCATGGTATGGCCATAAAACATATTTTAAATGAGGTAAAAATTGAAGTCAAGTTTTAAAAAATACAATTAAATGCCTATGTCACCCTCTACTGAAAACACTTGCATTTGAATGTATCATTGTTATCAAATTTGGTAGATATCAATATTAAGAGAATAAGGGGGAGAATAAACTCCCTAGATTGCTTTATAAAATGGGAAGAACATATTCTGAATAATAGGCCTCTGATGATTTCGATGATTTCACATCGTGTTCATCCAATTCCTACATTAAATTATAAGAAAAAAATCAAAATATATAATGATGGGGTTCAATGAAAAAAAATTTGAATGAACAAAAGTGCATGTAAGAGATGTTGACTATGATATCATCCTAATCATTTCCAGCATCACCAATCGATAGAACATCCACCATGGAGTCTCCTCCTTCATTCATGGCCTTCTTCTACACATGATGAATAGGGAATATTTTAACAACATTGGTGGAAATTAGAAGTATACTAATTTTTTTTGTGGAAATAGTCATTGAGTTTACTCACGAAAAGCATCTCTTCTTGATCAGTCTTTTGGGGGTTCCTCTAACAGATATTTTTACCTTTCCATTGGAAAAACTCTCTCAAAGGAACATGATCATCATCAGTGAAATAGATGTCTAGGACAATTATTTTCATTCTAGGTGGTGAGTGTCCAACAAATATGCAAGTCAATTTTGAAAAAAATGTAAATGAACTTAAATTTTGATTCATGGAAAGCAATCAACAAATTGAATTTTAATTGACATCTATGGTTTCCTACACATTTCCCTTCCTCTACCCATTATCTTTCTCACTCCACTTGTTGACTATAGTTTCTCTACATTTCTTAGTTTTTGGTGGAATCATATGCAACCATCGTGTCATTGATAACCTTCAAATTTGTCTCGCTAAGATCAACCATGGCAGAGACATTCCCCCTCACCATCCATAATCTTTCTAGCATGTCTCTCTTATTGAGGCTTTAGTTTTTTGAGAGTCATACTATTGACATGCATTATATTTATCTTTTAGTGTATACTTTATCCCTTGGTTTCCTTTTTCGATTGTTAGGATGCCCTGGAACTAGCTACCAATAATGAACCTAAAGATAATGAATGGTAAGTCTTTCTAATGATCAAAATGGATGAATATCCTTACCATGGAATGTGTTTCATGGTCACAACAAGTAATAGTACACATTTTGCTTGCCTATACCCATATCCAAAACCTTGTATTCTATGACAAATTGTGAAATACCAAAGCATCAATCTTAGAATAGAATCATAAATAAAAATAATAATGAAAAGGTCCCCAAAGACAATGGAATGTTTTTATAGGTTTCTGTTTGTCCTTCTCTAAATTAAATTATGATGTGTTTGGAAGCCAATCACTGTCATCATCATCTATGACATCATTAGCCTCATCATTAACCTTATCAAACTCTACCTTTTCCTACTGTAATGCCCAACATATATAAGTCAATCCATACATGTATAGAGGAATAAAGATGCAATGGTTTGATGAAGAAAAAAAATTAGATACATGAAATACTAATGTTTATGTGGGCAAAGTCATTATAAGGGTCATCTAGACAATGATGATCACCCTCCCCACCATGGATCCACTCCACCATGTCCCTCTATAATATTAAACATAACATAACGAATCACAACACGGATGAAATGTTAGTATTTATCGCTAAAATACAAATTCAAAAGTCCTATTATATTTTGCATAAAGAAAATTATGAGAATCATGAAAAGTACATGTGATGTCCCCTCATCCACATTAATATTCCCTACATCTGCACCTGCATAGGTAAACACTCAAATGCTCATGGAGTTTGCATTGTTCTAAATTGGAGACCATGAAGTAGCTATCTTGACGTGGTGGTAAATGTAGCCCCACTTATGGAAGTACCATTTAAAACCATCTCTTCATCTCCAATCTGTCCACTAGAAGAGCTAAACTTGGGGCACACCCATAACAAGGAGTCACTGCTAATATATTTTTCTTGAAACAATCAAGGTAGCAATCAATTAGCTTCAACAAAGAATATGTGAACTAAAAATGACTCTAAAGGGTGATAGATAAAATTTCATACCATTTGTTCCTCCTTTATGCATATCTCTTGCATAATTTCATTTCTTTTGGGATCATCCATTGTAACCTGCACCAAATAATGTTCATTTTTTTTCCTAACACAACAATATTCATACAAGTTTGTCAATATTATGTTTTACAACATGAAACATTGTCTACAAACCCCATAGAAAAATCAAGAAAGAGGTTGTGAGCACATTAAAATGCACTGAACATAAATGCATGCATGAACTATTATTTGGCTACCCCTCCAACAAAGTGAGGAAGAAAGAAATGCACAATTTGAAAAAGAATGAGATGTTTGATCCATAACATGGAACAATGAAGGTTGTTCAAGATTTGACATATGAAACTCCAATTGCATATGTGAAATGATTTTTTCATAACTACCCACCTCAAACATACTTTGAATTCTAGTTTGAATTGAATATATAGCTTATTTTATCTGCTAACAACCCTATATATATACATATTGACAAGTAGTATATTGTAACTAAAACCTCCACTAGAAGTGGTGGTTTATTAAACACCTACATGTTGTGTATTCTAAGATTATGATAGAACTAGTTCCTTGATATGTCAGACTTCCTTTTAGTAAATATAGAGGAAGGTGTGGTTAGAGACTAATGGCTGAGACTAATTCCTTCAAGCATTCCATCAAAAAACTCACATCATCCAATATTCCTTTGAAGTTTTTGTTCATTTAATGTGTCTCCATATCTAGACATGTGGTTGATTGGAGCCATTGATTCTTGGTTTAATTTTGGGTGTATTTTCATTATATGGTTTTCTCCGTCCATTTTGTGATCAGCAGAGAGTGAATAAAAAATGAATAAGAGTGCATGGGATCGGGCACTTGGTTTTGAATGCTTCATGGGATGCCATTCATTCTTTCCCACGTATGATCAAGATGTCATTTAACCTCCCATCGATCATCCATGACCAATAATCATTTGTAATTTTTTATTTTTTAATACAATCCAATCATGAAACTTTGTGCACATTATTTCCCTACTTGGTTTATGTGGTTCCATTTTATGTTGGTTTTTTGTAGTGGTGGTTAGTGATCGTTAGTGTTTACATCACTGATTGGTGGTGGCAGTTAGTGGTGGTAAAATGGGGAAATACTCTCATCCATCGTACAACCTGATAGGTGAAAAAGTGCAAGGCTTGAACAGAATGAGTCCATAAAAATTAAAATGCAAAAGTAGGAAAAGGAAACTGAAGCATAGATTGAAAGGGTTGACAGACATGACATGAAGCTACTGGTCTGACCAAAGGCATACATCATTTTCATGTACTGATGCAAGTTTAAATAATTTTCATTATAATGGATTATTGTGTATAAATGTTTGACTTTCTTGACCAAACAAGATACTTTGAGGAAGCTATAAACTTTATTGTTAGAGTGCAAATTACAATAAATGAGCCACATAAACTCTCTCATCATAATTAAGAGCTCTTCAAATTCTATAAAGAGTAAAATTTAAGGTAAATTTAGACAAGGTTAAGATTGATCTCATAGTGAATCCTATTTTTGATAAGATCAAGAAAAGTGGACCATGTATGGTGATAAAGCATTTGAGTGATCCATTATTGATGAGGTTAGCATGGTCATTTGTGAGTCATATTGAATCAAGCAAATAAAATGTGTTTTTCAACATAATGGAAATTTTCATAAAGTCTTATCCTTCACCATATGTATATTTGTGTTAGCTTTGATTATTGTTATGCCTTTGAATTCTCATTGTCTTCTATCCAAATATTTTCTCAAAAGTCTTGCCTCAAAATCAATGTATTTGATTGGTTTTGTCAAGATTCAAAACCAATGTGACACATCAATTGATCCCCCACTACCCAACTCTCCAATCCCAAGTAGCTATTCCATATTGTTCAAGCTTCCAATAATTTTTTGTGGTCCCAATTTAGGAATCTTGAATGAATTATGAGACCCATGATTTAATTTTTTTTATTTTTAAAATCAATAATTTTTGGTGTAGGGCCCAATAGGTGATCACATTTATTTTAGTTTTCATAGTCAACATCCACGTATCAGATACCTTTTTTTAATGAAAAGGGTGAAAAAATATTAAAATCACCATACTAGTCAAGTAAAAAAATGGAACTACGTATATCTGATAAAAAATGGTAATAAAAAATAAATTAGATCTACCTAGAGCTGAAGGAAGGAGAGTAAAATTATATCACATTATAAATGATAGAGATAAGTGAAAGAGATGAGAAATGAAAAATAAATACTTATTTTTAATTTACTTATGATTTAATAGTTTTTCAAAATATAGAGAATTAGGTCCTAGAATTGGACAATATAAATTACAAAAAGTAGATTATTTTGTTTTGTGATGATTACTTTCAGATTATTCAAAAATAGGTCATACCATTTTCAAACTACTTAAAAAAAGAGAGTCTTTCTAAAAGTGGAAAAACTAATTCAAAAATGTCTTTGTAAATATTTATGATTTGTGACTTTATTGAACTCATTTTCAATATAGGATGAAAAACACACTCTCTTAATTTTGTAAATAAGCACATAGATTCTATAATATTCTTTCCTTTGATGTAATTGTAAATTTTCATCAAGGCTGACCAAAAAATATAAGATAGAAGGTAATGTGGAGTGTTATTGGCCCAGGACACCTTGAGGGTTACAAATATATATCATTTATGAAAATGAGGACTCAATGTAGTTCTAGTGTGTTTTGGTGTCCCTTCTCAATGTATAAGAGAAGTCTTCACCTTTTCTCTATTACAATGTATGAGACTATAATCTCTTTCTCTTACACCTTATTTTGGTACAAGTTGCAAAAATAGAAACCTTAAAGACACTTGAAATATTTGATAAGAAAAATTTAGTATGCATTATACTTTCAATGCATGCTCACTTGTTATTTAAAGGCCTTATAATGCTTTGTCTATATCCACTTATAGAGTCTAAATTAGAGAGTTATTAACATGAAAACCCACACAAAAAAGAGAAAAAATATAATAAAATGAGACAACATAACATTAAAATGTAACAAGTGCCAAAGGTCATACAAAAGAAAACTAACCACTTCCAGATAATTTTAACTGAGATTAAACAACTTTTGGAGAATTCTAAATTTTTTCAAAACCTAAAAAAAATATAAAAATAAATAGAATAAAAAACCCAAGTAAAGAGAAACCCATATGATAGAGAAAATAGAAAAAGGAGATAAAACATGTCCACATGAAGAAGAAATGAGAATAAAAGCCACTATAAAAATGCCAATAAGTACCTACTCTAATTTTAATGATCCATATGTAAAAATCACGATAATAACATTACAATTATATGCCTTGTAACAAAATTATGTGCCTAAATAATTATAGATAATAAAATTTGGAATTATATACTTGTAAGTTTAATCTTTGATGTACTTTCACCTTACATGACTTTTGCATACACATATGCCTCTTATTTTACAAGATAAATCGTTATTTCCCAAATTTTAAGATAAAAGCTAGTGTCTAAAGTGGACCTAGGATTTCAAGAAGGAGGTAGGTTTCTAGAATTATGTACACAAATATTTCCTAAGGATTGGACAGAGACAAATTAAATTTTTTTGAATGCCTTATTCACAAATATAGAACAAATGCTAATTCAAACAAAACTTTTAGGTGATAACATCTATTAGTACTATTCAAAGTTCTACAATTATGTCTAGGTATGTAAAAAGACTCATTTCTTAATCAAACAATTCATGTTATATGTATTCAGTTTTAAATTTTTACACTATAGTAAAATTTTTAATATATTAATTCTTTAGGTGTTTTCTATTTATTGCAACTACAATTAGAAAAAATCAAATTCTGCATTTTACATTTAAAATAGTGTTTATTATCATATTTCAGGTAGTCTAGATTAGTTAAAAGTTATATCTCATTATATCACATCAAAAAAATAAGGTAAGACATATTTGTGAACCTATTTATATATTTAACATAGCCAAACCATAGGTTTCCCTTAAGTTTCATCATTTATCAAACCATTCATGTTATATGCATTTAGTCTCAAATTTTTACACTATAGTAAAATTTTAAATATCTTATCTCTTTAGGTGTTTTCTATTCATTGTAACTATAATTAGAAAAAATCAAAGTCTTTTATCAAACCATTCATGTTATATGCATTCAATCTCAAATTTTAACACTATAGTAAAATTTTTAATATCTTATCTCTTTAGGTGTTTTCTATTTATTGTAACTGTAATTTAAAAAAAATCAAATTCTTCGTTTTACATTCAAAATTGTGTTTGTTATCATATTTCAGGTAATCTAAATTATTTCAAAGTTCTATCTCATTATATCACATTAAAAAAATAAGGTAAAACATATTTGTGAACCTATTTATATATTAAACATATCCAAACCATAGGTTCCCCCTAAGTTCCATCCTTCATTCTAAGGTTTCAAATTTATGTATTTAAATATTATTTTAAAACTCAATTTCTAATTTTCCCTCATTAATATATTACACATGGCTATAATGGATGTTCATAATCTCTATTTTTTTATATAAATCTACGGTTATAATCATTACATGGTGTTTGTCTTTTACTATGAAAATTATTTAACAACTATGTAATTCCATGGATCCAATCATTGCAAACCAATAGGGTAGAAAGTAATAATGAAAAATATTTATCCTTCATTAATATTGTTAAAATATTCATTTTGAGTTGCTTCATATTACCATTAGGTGCTAAATGGCATGCATGACTCCTTTTATTCCTCTCCCGCTAGACCTAAAGGTTTTACAAGTTACCATCCTACACCCATTATTTTTGGAAGGCTTATAATGGATTTTTCTAGTCTATGCTATCACTAGTAGAAGAGGTATGGTTCCCCACCATGCGCAGAAGAACCAAGGTAGATAATCTGTTCTTCCTTTACCCCATCCACATCCCATGATGCCATCTACTCATGCCAAAGGGTATTATAGTTGAAAGCATAGCACTGAAACAATATATTCTATTTGAAAGAATACCAACCTATTATATGGGTGAATCAATAAAAATAAATAATTTACCTCAAGATGATTATAAGGAAATAGATATTGAGGTTCACATGGATACATAGTTATAACAAGAACCATTACTAAAGGAGCCAAAAACACCAAAAAAAGAAAAATACAACCTTTGGGCTTCCTTTATTGGTTAATACAAAAAACAAGATGGAAAAGTTTCATATTACTATGATAGTGAAGATGAAATTCCTCATATTATTATTGATGAAAAATTAGAATAACTAAATTTTGATCCATTTGAACATCTTTCACATAACCTATTCACACCTACATGTCTAGGTACATACAAGTTCATTTCATCACCATAGGATACAAAATCACATTTAGATAAGGGGAAGGTAAGATTAGCATATGAACATTTAAATTTTTGATATTTAATCTATCCCTCTTAGATACAAATAATGAGTCAAAATTACAAGCGAAAAATGAAGACATCATGTGAAAAATGTGGAGCTTTCCAATAAAACTCCATCATAGATTTTACATATCACAGTAAAACTAGACACATTGAATACCAAATAAAACACCTCATTTTTAGTATTTAAAACAATTATATTTTAAAAATGTGGTGCTAAAAATGTGAAATTCATTGAGGGCATGTATTAAACACACGACCTCCATATATGCACAAACTCTAGTTCAATTCTATGATTCAAATATACAGTTGGATCAGAATCCTATACATTGTATTAATTTTGTATGGATTTGAAACATATTTTTTAATATTTATAACACATATATTCCAACTCAAACATAATGTGTGTGCATATTCCATGTGATTGCAATCAAAATTTCAAAATTTATCAATTATACTACTCATTAGGATGCATCTATTACACTAAGATGTATTGTTATTGAGCCTTTTCTACTACATTATTTGGTTCATTTTATAGGTTAAAGTGATTAAATAATTCAAACTCACTTGATTTATATATTGGAGTGATTAAATCATTTAATCTCACCAGATTTATAGGATGAGTTGATTAAATCACTTATGCTCACCAAGATATAAGTATGCACACTTGAGTTGTGTGATTGAGATATAAAGATCTCAATGGCCATGTCACAACTCATCTTTATATAACATCAAGAAAATATTACCTTCTAATATCCTTGTTAAAATCTCCAAGCTTTAGGGCTAAACCTATCCTAGCTCCAATTCTTCGTAAAGAACCATCTTTACCAATTCAAAGCATTAAGAGGCAACATGGTTTAAATACCACACAAGTGTATTCCTTCCTTAGTTTCATTCTTTTTAGGAATTTCTATTATTTCAAAATTCAGATTATATGCACTGATTTATACTACACTATCCTTTTGGTTATAGGTCATACACCATAAAATCATTCAACGTGGGCTCAAGCAAAGGTAAAGTGTTTTGTACACATCTAAGACCACATTTCTTTCCTTTTAGGAATTAATTTCATAATTATGAATTAATATATTAAAAATTGGTGGTAGGGTGGGGAGGGGGAAATATAGATATTAAAATTGAATATTTATAGTTTCTCAATGTTTTACATTTTACAAATATCAATTAGATCTCTACCCTTTAGTTTTAGACCTCCCTGTTGATGAAAGGATCATATTCATCATCTCACTATGCCTAAATGATAATATTGTAGTCCAATCCATATTATTATGATGACTCAAGTCTCCTATATTACATAAAAATATTAAAACATGATAAACATCCTTCACTATTAGTTTCAGATTCATACTTATTTTTTAACCTTCTAGACACTACCGATCATAGAAGGACACTATTGGTGGCAGTAGTGTCCAAATCTCTATTTAGTGTCTAGTATCTAAAAGTCACCCAAATTTCATTTTTTAAAAATCTTATGGGTCATTTTATTTTTATTTATGAACCCTACTATGAGATATTTTCAAACTATTTGGTACAAATACAAGTGTACGCCTTCTCATTCATCATCTAAAAAATATTAATCAAACATCTGCTAAATGTAAATCATTCAACTGTAAAGACAATATATTATGTTCTATTCATCTTGATTTTCATACTAAGCATAGGAAAAATAATATTAAAGTTTTGAAGCATTAAAATAACAACCCATGAGAGATATTTTTCAAGTTACAAGCTATATCATTACATGCATTATCATATAGTATATTGCACCCTTGTGCACACACTTTCCCACACATAAGGGATAACTACATAAGTCTGAGGCCTTCTTTGGAGTATTGTATATGTAGATAGTACCATTGATAGAGGGATATTTGGGGCTAACTTGACAACATGAGCCCACTAACTCATTTTTAGCAAATTAAGTCCAAGGGTGAAGAAGGTTGAAGAGTTAGGGTTTGATCAATCAACAAAGACTAACAACCTATATTCTAGAAATACATACATTAGAAAAAAATTGATATAAAAACTAGAAAAATTAAGTTGGTCAGATATATATCTAGCCATTATTTTGTACTTGACACTTGTGTCACATTTAGAAACTAACATCGATGCAAGTGTCCAAATTTGATGGTAATGTTTGTAGTCATAAATGTAAAATTTTTAGAATGTGATGACTGATCCAAAATACTCATCTTACATACTTTACACATATTTCTAGTTTAGATATGCATGTTCATAGTAAACCCAACTAAGTATAATTTTTCCTTAGTATTTTAATCATTGAATATCTTTAAAATATTTAAACTTCACTACTTACTATATATATAGTATATATCAATAGTATAATTTAAAATATCCATTTATCTGAGTTTATAATTGATTAGATTGGTATAGATTAGTTTCTTACCCTTGTGATTTAAATAATTATATATTATTAACCCTATATTCCACCATCTAAAATTAGAGTTAAATAAAGGGCATTCTATCCTATCATATACCTTTTCAAAATCAATTATAATGAATGAATCCTTCAGATTTGACGTGTGAGCCCATTTCACACCTTCCCAAACCATAAGGATGTTATCTAAGATGTAATTACCTTAAATGAACCCAATTCTCTTAGATTGAACAATTAAGATAAGCAAATATCTAATATTATGAGTCAGCTCTCTATATATAATATTTTAGGAGACATTTAAAAGAGTAATAGGCCTCTAGTTGTAGTTAAACATATAATCCCTAGTCTTAGAAAAGAATTTAATATTAACCTTGTTGATTAGCTTACCTATACAGCCTTTGGTAAGAGTTTCCAAATCAAATTTACAAAAATTGGGTCCTATATAGTCCCATAAAGAGTGGTAAAACTCAAAGGTAAAATCATGAATGTCTGTATCTTTGTCCTAATCCTTATGCATCACAACATGTTGAATATCCTCCATAGACAAGGAATTTTAAAAATCCACCACTTGACTTGGTTAGAGCTTGCAAGGAACAACAATAAGAATTTTTTTTAAAGCTACTACTTAATCCCTTAAGGATGGATGAGCTTGAAAACTCTATTTATAATACTTCACAAAAGATTGAAGGATCTATAAGAGATTAGTTAAAACACACCAATATCCTTAATAGCTTTTATTTTTGTAGTAGTATTTTGAGCCCTCAAGTTTTTGAAGAATTCATTTGAGACTCTGTCACCAATGTTGAGCCTGTTCATTCCCAGTTTTACACCTCTAGGATTCAGCTTTGCACACTTGAGAAGATGGAAAATATAGATGATAAACCTGAATTATGTCATTATATCCAAGGAAGGGTTTAACATATGGATGGACTGGATGTAGACAATGACTATAAGACATCAATTAAGGGTATGGTTAGTTCCTTGATACTTTTGGATCTGCTTGAACCAAGGTGAGGTGAGAGGACATATAAGGAATCTTGGTCATAATGAGGGATACTATAGTTCAATCTCTAGGGAATTATTATCACACACATAAATATAACTAAAGCATTACCAAACTTGCATAGTCCACTTGAGAAGAATTGTCACACAGACTAAGTAAATTTTTTCAAATCAAACACAAGATACTAAAGATAGATAGGAGGGTAATTAAAATATTCATTTCTAAGTAAACTATTGACAAGTAAGATCCAAATGGAATATTGTAATGCTAGCCTTCAAGGATGATTACAGACACATTCCAGATCTGCAATATTGATGCATCTGTAAGTAAATAACACTTGAGATATTCAACAACATGTATTGCTTGAAGGGTAGGATAGGTAAGATGAGTTAGGAATATATAAAAGAGTGGTGGTGGATTTTAACAAAGGGAACTCCTTCAACATCCATTATATAATTCATTTCAAGATGTAGAAGACTGAAAAACAAGCTAATAAAACTATGTGGAATAGTTTGCATTCATCCATGCCAATCCAATGCAAACATTCAAATGACCCTTGAATTCTCCAAAGCATACACTACAAGTGAAGAATCAAGCACCCTCTCCTATCAACTCCATAAGTTCAGATCATCCTTAAAATATTATCAACACAACATTCCCAAATCACAATGCATAAAGGAATTTATACCCTAGATTCATGCCCAAAATGACTACCATTAATAGACATAAAACTAAATACCCAACCAACAATATATGAAGAATGTACCATTGCACTTCATTGACAAGATACAACATAAATGACAAATATTTTCATTATCTTGAAAGTGTATCAATTTATATAATGATAATAATGCATAATAATGGTGAAACACATGGTCGATTTTATCTAAAATAGGGGAGACATAAACAAAATGCTCTCAGAGTTTGCTAATGAATTTATAGTTGAAATCACCTTATCAAGAGAGACAAAACACACATCAAGAATCCCAAAAAAAATCCAACTAGTAACAACCTCTGTGAAGATGACAATCCCTCTTTACTTATACAAGTCTCTCACCTAGAATATTCCTAATAGATGTTGCATCTAAAATATGCTTGTGAACACCCCTGAAGACTCTCATGCTTTGCAAAGGGATGATTTTGGCAATTGGTTATCTATGTAATGATTAAGTTTGATAATAATCTTTAATTTGCTTGGTTGGAAGTTCGTTACACTTGAGATTGAGGGAGAATATTCTCTTTGAGTGAAAAATTGATTTTGTCTTCTTGTGCAACCATTTTACACTATTCTCCAACTAATCATTTGCCCAACTAGAAGTATGTGGATGGATAACCTCCTCTTTTTGCAAGCCAAAGAATGTCTTTAGCTTTGTCATGATAGGATCAAACTGCTTCAGCTGTGATGGAGTCAATGTGGGATCCATGGACGATTGAATCAAATAATGCTTCCAATAACCCATTTTGCCACAAAACCCTTGCAACAATTGTCCTCATCCATGGATCTTTGACATTAGTAAAATATTGGTATATGACACTTAGATTTTTGTGTTTACCTTTTTAATTTTTGAGGTTAATGCCAAATTTTAACAATGACACATGTACCTTTTTCCCTCTTTAAACCATATTTACACTTTTGAACTTTGTGTAACTTATATGCACATTTGCACATTTTTGTCCTTGACGAGATTTCGAAATTCAACTGCAACTTTACACGCTGTAAATTTCGAGGTCCCAATTAGAATTTACAAATTATAAATTTAAAATTGAATTTTGATGTTACAATCCCCTTTAAAATCCCCGTAGACTTGAGCCTTTGAACTTGCATTTGACTTTCGGGCTTCGGACCTTGGAATGCATATTCCAATTTGCAGTTTTTTAAAGTTGTAAAAGCATGTTGCATCTCCACTTATAAATCCCGCTGACTCTTCCACATTTCCATTGACCTATGGGTTTCGGAGTTCAAAGTGCAATTTACAAATTGCAAGTCAAATTTGTGATGTGTCGTTAATTTTCTTCCCAAAGCTCCGATTTAACCGAAGATGAGATTTGGCGTTTGACCTAGCCTGTTACTATTTTGGGCATGGTTTTTTTTGGATCGCAGTAGTTCTGAATCTTAATCAATAATGACAAGATTCGACACATTTTCCATATTAGCATATCTGAATGTGATGGTAGGATCAAAGCCAGAGCCACCATGCACTTATCAAATTATACATCCGTGAATGCTTGCTGGTAGATCTTTGTACGTAGTAGTGTCACTTTGTAATTTTGTCCACTTGTTCTACAATCACATGTAGTTTTGTCATCGTACATTGTTTGTCTTCTCCACACTCCATATCCATTCCATGCCAAACTTCTATGAAGTCTACATTCTTGAGTAATCCTACATACATAAGACTTTCAGCCTACAAATTTCCCATGTCTTTCATCTCATCTGAAATTAATTCTTCCAACGCTGTAGATTATTCTTTCATCTAATTTTCAACTGAGTCTTTGATGTCTTCGTTTCTCTTACCTGTGCCAGCTACCTCGGCAGCTAGGATAGTGCTCACCGGTCATCAAAGCATCATTATGAAAGTACGTGGTGATGTAGTGTCGAAACAACATGGATGCATGATGTTAAATCAGAATGAGATGCATTGATATCTTTAAGCAATGGTGAAATAGATCTGAAATAGTGCGTTGGTTGCCACATGAATCAGAGGAAGTCACTTTGATTTCTTAAGCGGTGGCAAAACAACATCAGCCATTTCTTTTGCCAGATAAAATTTGTGCTCCCGAATGGTAACGCCAATGATCGTGCAAGCCCATCGTACGACTCCTGCAAACTGAAGCATACGAAGCAACGAATGAAATTCTAAGAGCTGCACGAGTGAAGTCATGAGCCCCACTTTGGATAAATTTCTCAATCAACTTTGCAATAGTTGCAAGCTCCTGCACTCTGGAAGGATCGGATTAACTCTGCCTTATCCTGCCAACCACGCTTTGAATCCTGCACTGTTTATAAGTAGACCGTGTTTATATGATTGGATCCATCTGGGGATCCATTGATTTTTGATGAATCATCGATCTGTCCACATGATGAATAGCCACGGCTAGAGTCACTTGGCGTCATTTCCTAGTTGTTTTCAGGTCACACGCATATCTCTTCCCTTTAGAGGGATTTCACACTTTTCCTGGCACACTTTATAATGCCGTAAGCTTCGGACCCTTCATTGCAATTTGCAAATTGAAAATTGAAACATGCAACGTCACTTTGGTTTTCCACTTCATATCTCCGCCAACTTGCTTTTAAAATGTCTCTTTGCTGGCACGTGTGTGGCAGGTTTCGGGGCTCTCTTTGCAATTTGAAAATCCCATCTAGATTCTTCCATGCTAGTCTATTTTCAGCCAAGAGATACTTTTGGGATATGAGCTTAACAATTCTCCTTTGATTCTTATCCAAGCAATGGGGACAATTCAAACTTTTCAAGTAATAAACAATGTCCCTATAGCATGAAGATAAGCTAATTTGACATAAAGAATCATTAATATTGAAAATAAAATTATTTACCTCTACAGTTTGAAAATTGGTCTTAGCCATGAGCTTGGCTAAGTCCATCCCTTTCACTAACTTGGTGGTCTAGATCTCTATGTCATACTCTTTCAACTTCTTGACCCACTTGCACCTCTTTCTTGACACTTTAATTTGAGTCTGTATGTCCTTAATCATTTTATGTGGGACATATACAATAATCTTCAAACTCAGAATGTAGGGTGTGAATGTTTTAATAGATTTCAAGAGGGTGAAGGATTGCTTTTCCATGATATAATAGTTAAGTTCAAATACCTAGATAACCTTACTAAATAAGGCTATGGTCTGATCATGACCATCATCATTATTTTACCATAAAACAATAGCTACAATACGCTGTGATGCAAAAGAGAATAATTAAAACTCCTTAGTATAATTAGGACTAGCCAGGATGGTAGCAGACTTCAAGGCTCCTTTATCGTCATTGAAAGATTTTATGGCCTTTTCCTCCCACTTGATAGTTTGGTCTTTCTTCAACATATAAGTCTTCTTTAACATAGAAGTAATAGGTAGAGTGATCTTTGCAAAGTTTGACACAAACCTTCTGAAAAAGTTGATTTGTCCAAAGAAGGACTGAATTCCCTTTTTTGGACTGCAGGATAGGCACTTTGTCAATGACTTCTATTATCTTCAGATCTATCATTAAACCATCCTTAGACACTATATGTCACAACAACTTGGCATTTTTTACTTTAAAGTGACATTTCTTTAGATTAAGGGAAATACCAAATTCCTTGCATCTAAGGAACACTTTTTCTAAATGTTCCAAATGTTCTTTTCTATTTTTGGAGTACACTGTAATGCCTTCCTGATACATAGAAATAAAACTTTTAATTATCCCTTCAAAAGAAACATCCATAGCTCTCTGAAATGTTACACCAACATTCATTAACCTAAAAGGCATCCTCATGTAGACACAAGTATCTCAAGGCATTGCAAATGTAGTCTTGGGTCTCTCAGATTTTTTTACCACAACTTAGTTATACCCTAAGAAATGATCTAATGTGGATAACATCTCTGATCCTGTAACACTCTACAATACATTATCCATATTAGGTAAGGGGTAATTATTGTTCAAAGAAGCTTTAATCAAGTTTCTAAAATCCACACAAGTGCATGTCACCATTCTTATTTCTTACAGGGACTAATTTTACCACCCATGATGAATACTTGATGGGATGAATAATCTCACCATTCCATAATTTTTTAACACTTTATTCATCTTAGTGGCCAAGATGGGATTAATAGGTCTATGATTTTGCATAATAGTTTTGTTGTTAGGAAGTAACGGGATGACATGTTAAAACAAATCCTCTCTATATGATTTCAATTCAAAATAAGACTAATCCAAGAAATCTTGGTGCTTATTTAGCAATTACATGAAGGCTTAATTCTCTTTTGTACTCAAGTAAGTACTAAGCTAGACCTTTCTTGGATTTTATTTACATCCCAAATTGCATTAAGCCACATATTTTAAGCTAAAGATATCTCTAGTTTTAATTATGTCTTCTCCATCAAAAGATGCCTCTAAACTCACCAATCCTCTTGGAATAGTGTTTGTCTTTAGCTAAATGATATCTTTCCTAAACAAGGTTTCTTTCCCATCATAGGTCTAGACCATGGATTCCAAGTCTATGATATGATCTTGAAATTCCACTTCACAATTGAGAAAGTCATCAAAAAATTACCAATGATGAATTTTTTCTGGGACAAAAAGTCTAAAAAGTACCTCCAATTGATACTGATAGTGAGGGTGCATATTTTCACTTTCAAACTAAGTACCCAACACTACAAGTTTATCAACTTCCTCATTGAAACTTTTATCATGATAATAAATATTGAAAGTGTCAAATAATTCTAACAAATCCCATACAACATTTCTATATTGTTTCAACCTTAATTTTTGGTGGTATAAGAATTCTAGACCTACTTAACTACTAGTTCCAAATCACTCCTTACAATAATACATGTAATTCCATATTCTCAGGTAATTATCAAACCATGTAAGAGTGCCTCATATGCCATAATGTTGTTAGTGCACTCAAAGGACAACTTAAAAGAAAAATTAAATGATTTATTATTAGGGGAATGAAAGACAACCTGAAATCCATTTCCAAGATTGGAGCAAGCCCCATCAAAAGACATTCTTCAAACATCTTCACTTTCCTTGTCAAATATAACATCAATAACAATAGATTGTTCAACACAATCAATGTTCCTAACAAAGTTACCTAGTTCCACATCAGTGTACAGAACCTCATTTAGAGAACATTTTGATTCTTCAAGCATACGTAATAACTTAGTCTCTCTATAAAGTTTCACCATCTTACCCTCCAAAGGAATGGTGACATAAAAAAGATCCATTTGAAGACTACCACGCATGCTTTCTTCCCATTTTATGGATAACAACATCCCCCACTTGGGAGGACAATCCACAACTACCACATCCATGTTTAGAAACTTACATAGATGAACCACCAATTGCACTACCAATACTTTAACTTGTCCAACAACTAGTACTTCTATTTAGTCCATGACATAGCACTTACCAAAGGTAGATGTTACCTAGAGGCATCACATTGTAAGAGGCTCTATAATCAAACATATAGTTGTGAATAATTAAACCATTAATCAATAGGGTTGTTTAAAACGTGTCAACATCTACCTAAATCTCTATTCAATGGAGTCCCCAAATAAACCTGTAGAACTGGTTCAATAGCCTCATCTAACTTTTCATTTCCATATGGGGGTATTGGGGGTGAAGTAATTGCATTGGTAGTTGTATTATCATTAAACTCTAAATACTCAAATGCCCTCCTCCTATGTTCTAGAATTCTTAACAACTAAATAAGTGGGAAATGATCTTCAATTGACTCAATACATGGGCCATATCACCTACATTGTACTGAAGAAGGGGCGTATTTGGAGGAAGGATGACAACACCTTTAGTAGGAATACAATTTATTATAGTCAGATGGGGAACAACATGGGATGAACTATCATTCCTAACAACATTTTTTAAGGATGGATTTTTTTATATCATTTTTTAAAGATGGATTTTTTAAGGATGAGATGTACTCTTAGGAATACCAGATAATAGAAGATATCTATGTTTTCTAGATCACCTTTCTATTTGATAGTTTGGGAAGCAGGTGCTAGTTTGGAAGAATTAGGGACCTATTTAGTTTTGTTAACTTCCTAATTTTTATCCCCTAGCCTTGGATCTATATGGGTAGTCTCTTGAGGATAAACACCTTGTTTCTTGCTTCTCAAACTATATTCTTTCTCTTGGGAAACTACAACATTAACTAATAGCTTCTTATTTGAAATTGAAGGAATTCCTCCATCATACTTTTTAATCATCATAGATCTCAAGAACATAAAGTCATGATTGGGTAACTCATATGCTTGTGTCATTTTATATCAGAAAAAGAATTTGGAAGTTGGTACACATACCTCTTTCAGTACACTTCAAAATTGATCAATGGTGGTAGCACTCAAGAATTTTGTGGAGGCAAGAATTTTAATTTGAATAATTTGGAAATCAAATATCATAATCTCATAATTTTTAGATGCAAACTTAGGATCTTCTGCATATTCATCAATTCTTTTAGTAGTATCACAAGGAGGATGGAGGAGGAATTATGTATCAAACCAACCAATATCAAGATCATATTCTACAACATTAACATTGGTGTTCAATAGATAAGAAACCTCATTTCCATCTTCTCTATTCTAATTTTTGTGATTTATTTCATCTCAAGAAGGACTCTTTCCTCCATCATTATCTCTATTGTCGAAAGAGGGTATCCCTTGTGCTTGATTTTTGTTTTGAGTTCTCTCTTAACTATAAGATATATGAGGAATCCCCTTTTTAGTTTTCACCAACCTGCATGACATCTCCTTGATAGCAGTTGCCAAGATTTTCATAGTCTCTTCAAGGTTAGCAATCTTATTGGGCTGAGTATTTTTAGGATTGATCAGCTTTACATGAACCCATTTGTTCGAAGGTTTACCCACAACCTTTCTATTATTTTCAATTTGGATGGACATTTTTAATACCAACCTTAGATTTACGAGAGCCTTATCTCTCAAGTAATAGGTTGCCTTCTTGTCAAATGCATCATAGTATTTAATCAAATAAGCAATATCACCAGGCCCTATATTATTAGGTAACCTCAACATAGTCTTATTAAACTTTGTATTGAAATCATGCACATACTCATTAGCTTTATTCTTTATATTTTCAAATTCTACAGGAAGGAACCTTAGATGAACTCTATCACCATAATATATTTTCAAAACATTCTTCATTTATTTTAATGAAGATAGGAATCCATACGGAAGAGAATTGAACCATTCACATGCATCTTCTTCTAGCATGTTTATAAAAGTCTTAATATAGACATCATCATGTTTGAACTCATAATCTTCAATTATAATGTGAAAATACCTCAAATGTTGCTCTCCAGTCACTACATTATTCCCCTGAAACTTAGGGAGTTAGTTCCTTACCTCATTTGGAACTTCTTTGGGGGTAACCCTCCATTTCATCAAAATTAATAGGTTTAAATCTTAGAATTCTACATGTAAGACATTCATTCTCATCTTGATCTCTATGCTTCATGACTGGGTCAATGGTCAATGGTGGGTTCAAAATTAGATGATGAAGGGCTATGAGGGGGTTAGTGAGGTGGAATTGGGGGGATCAAACCTATGAGGAGATTCAACTTGTTGAGAAGGTGTTGGATAATAAACATGACGATAAGGCTCTAAGTTATTAGGAGAAACAATATAATCTTTAATTAAAGGAATTTCAACAAAAATAATTTTGGGTGTACCAAAATTATGATTGTTCAAAAACTCCTTTCTTGCATAACTTTATCTTTCAATTGGTCTCCAAACTTGTATCTTTATTTTATGATGAATTCTTATCTTGGAGACAAGCTACACTCATGAGTCACCTTTGAAGGAGGATCTGAATCCTTCTAATTTTGTAAATAAGAGAACACTCAAAACTAAATTAATTAAAATGGGAACTGATCTTTTACAAACCAGATAAAATATTGGAGTCGCTATTAGAAGAAAAATTCTAGGATAGAACACATCATAAATAAATAGTGATACACTCTTAAATTATACTATCTTGTAATATGTGATCAGATAAAAAAATAAATACACTAACTAATTTAGACTCGTGTCCAAAAGAGCAAATCATTTAAAACATGAATAAATAATCAGCCCCTTGTAAGATTTCTCAGTAACACAAGTGCAAAATATCTTGTCCTCGATAATGGTGCCAATTGGGTTGCATAATTTACATCCTAAAGTATCAAATCAGAATCAAATGACCTCAAATTTCAAACACATGAGATAATATGACTAAATGCTGCCTATAAATACTCAATAGAGTTCAATTGATCAATTCTTTCAATCCCCAACAATGCATATTCCAAGGATATTTAATATCTAAGAATTTATTGGCACACACACAAATCTAACCAAAGCATAACCAAACTTGCACAGTCCACTTGGGAAGAGTCATCACATAGAATGACCAAATACTTTCAAATCAAACACAAGCTACTAAAGATAGATAGGAGGGTGATTAAAATATTTATTTCTAAAGAAACTATTGACAACAAAAAATGAAATGGAAGATTACAATGTTATCTTTCAAGGACCAATTATAGACACATTCTAGATATGTAATATTGATGCATCTGTAGGCAAATAAAACTTGACATATTCAACATGTATTACTTATAGGGGTAGGACAGGTAGGATGAGTTAGGTATATATAATAGAGTGGTGGTGGATTTTAATATAGGTAACTCCTTCAACATCCATGCTATCATTCATTTCAAGATGTAGAAGACTAAAAGTCAAGCTAAGAAAATTGTGAGGAATAATTTGCATTCATTGATGTCAATCCTATGCAAACATTCAAATGACCCTTGAAATATCCAAAGCATAGACTACAAGTGAAGACTCAAGCACCTTCTTCTATCAACTCCATAAGTCTAGGGTGTCCTTAAAATACTATCAACACAACATTTCTAAATCATAATTCAGAAACAAATTTATAACCTAGATTCATGCCCATAACGACTATCATTTATAGACATAAAACTAAATACCCAATCAACAATGTATGAAGAATGTACCATTGCACTTCATTGACATGATACAACAAATATCACATATGTTTTCATTAACTTGAAATTAGATCAATGTACATAATGTTTAGAATGCAAAATAATGATGAAAATCATGGTGGATTTGCTCTAAAATAAGGGAAACATAAATAAAATGCTCTCAGAGTTTGATAATGACTATACAACTGCAATCACCTTAGCAAGAGAGACAAAACACACAACAAGAATTCTAAAAAAAATCAAACCAACAAAAATCTCTATAAATATGACAAGCCCTCTTTACTTATACAAATCTCTCACCCAAAATATTCCTAGAAGATACTCCATCTAGAAGATTCCTTTAAACATGCTTGGAGACTCTCATGCTTTGTAAGGGATTGATTTTGGTATCTAGTTGTCCATATAATGATGAAGTTTGATAACAAACTTTGATCTGCCTGGCTAGAAGTTCATTGCATTTGAGCTCAAGGGAGAATATTCTCTTTGAGTGTAAAATTGATTTTCTCTTTTTGTACAATTGTTTTTCCCTATTCTCCAACTAATCATTTACCCAACTAGAAGTTTGTGGATGGCTTCCCTTCTCTTTGTGCAAGCTAGAGACTACCTTTAGCTTTGTCATGATAGCATTAGACTTGTCCAACTATGATGGAGGCAATGTGGGATCCATGGTTGTTTTAAACAAAATATGCTTCCAATGGCCCATTTTGTCTCAAAACTATTCCAACAATTAGCCTTATCTATGAAGCTCTTCGACATTAACCAAATATTTGTATATGACACTTATATTTTTGTTTTTACCTTTTTCATTTTTGTCTTTACCTTTTTCATTTTTGAGGTCAATACCAAATTTTAACAATGACACATGCACCTTTTTCTCTCCAAGGGATTTTAAACCCTATTTCAACTTTTGAACTTTGTGGAACCTACATGCACATTTGCACTTTTTTGTCCTTGGTAAGCTTTTGAGCTTCAATTGCAACTTTATACGCTGTAGGTTTTGGGGTTCCAATTACAATTTTAAAATTGTATTTTGAGTTGCATTCCCCTTTAAAATCCTCGTAGACTTGAGCCTTTGAATTTGCATTTGACTTTCGGGCTTCAGACCTTTGAGTGCATATTGCAATATGTAAATTTTTGAAGTTGCAAATGTATGTTGCATCTTTGCTTATAAATCCTATTGACCCTTCCATATTTGCATTGATTTGCAGGTTTTAGGGTTCAAAGTGCAATTTGCAAATTGAAAGTCAAATTTGTAATGTGTCATTATTTTTTCGCCCAAAGGTCCGCTTTAACTAGGGATGAGATTTGATGTTCGCCCCACCTGTCAACTATTTTGGGCATGGTTTGTTGGATTGCAATATTTCATAATCTTAATCAATAATGACAGGATTCGACACATTTTTCATATTTATATATTTGAATGTGATGGTAGGAGCAAAGCTAGAGCCACCATGCACATATCAAATTATACATCTGTGAATGCTTGCTGGCATATCTTAGTATGTAGTAGCATCACTTTGTAAATTTGTCCAACTATTCTACAATCCCTTGCAGTTTTATCATCGTACATTATTTGTCTTCTCCACATTCCATATCCATTCCATGCCAAAATTCTATGAAGTCTACATTCTTGTGTAATCCTACCCACATCTGACTTTTAACCTACAAATTTTCCATGTCTTTCACCTCATCTGAAACTCATTCTTTCGACGCTACAAATTATTCTTTCATCTCATTTTCAATTGAGTCTTTGATGTCTTCTTTTCTCCTACCTATGCCAATTACCTCGATGGCTAGGATAGTGCTCACTAGCCATCAAAGCATCATCATGGAAGTACATGGTGAAGTAGTGACAAAACAACATGGATGCCTGATGTTGAATCGGAATGAGATGCATTGATATATTTAAGCAATGGTGAAATATATCTAAAATAGTGCATTGGTTTCCACATGAATAAGAGGAAGCACATTGATTTCTTTAGCAGTGGCAAAACAACATCAACCATCAATTTTGGCAGATAAAATGTGTGCTCCTCAACGGTAATGCCAATGCTCGTGCAAGCCCGTCATACAATAACTACAAACTAAAGCACTTGAAGCAGGGAATGAAATTCTAAGAGCTGCATGTGTGAAGTCATGAGCCTTACTTTTGATAAATTTCTCAATGAACTTTAGAAGGATTGGCTTAACTCCGTCTTATCCTACCTGCCACGTTTTAAATCTTGTACTATTTATAATTGGACCATGTTTCTATGATTGGAACCATCTGGGGATCCATTCATTTTTGATGAATCATTGATTCACTTGGTGTCATTTCCTAGTTACTTTCAAGTCACTGCCACTAGGGGTTAAATTTGACGCTGGTTTAAGCATTTTTAGTGATTTTAAACGTAAAATATAGGCAGATTTTTTTTTCAAACGTATCAAGTGACAGGGAAATTTTCCTGAAGACTGTCATTTTGACGTTCAAGTTTCAAAAATGGCCATTTTATATAATAAGTAATAAGGGGTCAGGGCTAGTCTATAACCTACAGCCTACAGGGCTAGTCACGCAGGCAGCAGGGGCTCGGGGTTCCATAACCATCTTTAATGCCAGACTGTGGAGTCGTCATGTCGTGGACTGCAAGTTGCAACATTAAATTCACTACTAGTCTTCCGCCCAGGGGTCTATACTCATAGTCATAGACTATAGTCAGATTCTAATTAATGTTCTATCAACGTCTATGATTCATGCCACCGCGAGTCTGCAGTCCCTGTCCAACTGTCCACCATCCACCTCGACCTCCCCTGGTTCTAACCACGAGTTAGATCTAACACTGGGTCAATTCCGTGGAGTTAATACGGCCTCTGGAGTTATTTATAAGTAACTTCCTGCAAGCGCGTTGGGGTGGTGGTTATTTTTTTTAATGTAAACGTAAATAGGAGGCGGAGGTGGAGGTGGTGGCAGTGACGGTGGCGGGAAGAGGTCAAAGAAAGTGGGGGAAAATGATGTGCAAATGCCATCCATGTTTATTTGCATTTGGGTTGTGCACGGTTCCCAGCCCCACCACGCATTCACTCTGGTAAGGAAACAAAAGAAAAAGCCTTTTTAAGTTTTTAAATGACACGCACCTTGTTTCAGAGAAAGATGCAACCACTAGAGACATCTTAAAACATATTTATACGCTCATATATATTAATCTTGAGTGTCTATTTTTAATTTATTTATATAATGATTATTCATTCTATATCTTACTGCTAGTCTACAACCTATAGGTCCTTCACTCCTAACTGTAAGTCCTCACTCTCATACTCTCAGTCCGCAGCCCGCAAGCTTCTACCACGGTTCCAACTTCCACCGTACCACGCGTGCTTAAGGAGGCCTGGCCCGCCTGGGCAATGAAAATAGCAGTTGGTAGTGGTTCATTTATTTTCTATCAGCCATCGCCGATAGCCTACGGCTACAACCTACAGCCTATGCAATATGCATTAATGTGTCTTGGTCTGAGCCTTGAGGTCTCTACGCAAGCTACAGACTTTGTTATTCTTTTTAAACCCTTGTAAGCCTCGGCCCTCAGAGAGTCAGATAGTAAATGTGCTTGCCCTGCAAGCTGCAGACTTTGTTATGCTCTTTTGAAAGCATGAAAACTTAAGCTAGACGCCCTGGGAAAAGAATAGAAAAAGGGAAAAAGGTTCAGCATGGAAGTGTGTAGCAGAAGATGTTTAAGGGCAGGCTGTAGAATGAATGTTGTTTATCAAGAATAGTTCACCATTTCCCCTCTAAGGCAAGTGAATCTCTGTACTGTATTTTCTTATGAAATGATTTGATATAATTCTTTAGGACATTCAAAATATCTTTTATTATAATTCAGAATAGTTATTATTATTTACATTTTTAAAATTTAATAATATCTTTTATTTATATTTTATATATTATTTTTTGTTAAATTTAAAATAAATAATTTTTTTTATAACTAATTAAATTATTTGAATTTATAGATTAGTTAAATAATTATAAAGTTTTATATTCAAAAAATTTAAAATATTCTTTAAAATGTTTTATAATAAGTAAGAAAAAAATTCAGTTTCAGAGGCTATAATAAATCAATAAATTGTTAGTACTTTGTCAAATATTTTAGTTTAAAATTTTGGTGAGACATCATGTTTATCCTTATAATTGTGATGCCTAAATTTTCAGCATTTAGGCATCACAATTCTAAGGATAAACATGTTTTTAAAGCATATTTCTTAGAGGACAGCAAACGTACACACAAATTATACTAATGACATTCTTACAATCTCTCCCAGTTGGTGGAGATTTCCCAGTTCTGAGTCCCACGATTGAAATGTGACTTGTGGCTATTGTTGGAGGCTGGAGCAGTGAGCTTATTGAGGGTTGGCCATTTCTTATTTACAGGTATGTATTTATTGAAATTTAAATCAAGTAGTACTCATTTGTGTTTAGTTGTTTATCTTTTAATCTTTATTTTATGACTCAATTCTTAAGTCACATTGTTCTTTTGTGTTTCATTAAAAAACCATTAAATTATCAATTTATATTAATTATCATTTTTTTATTTATAAAGGTTTATTTGTAATAATTTATGGTGATAATTTATGAAGTTTATATAGTTACATGAATATTTAAATTTTTATGTTTAATTATTTTTTATTATTTGGTTTGTATAGGTACTAAAAACTATAAAAAAATGTCTCAAAACAAAAGGAACCAATATTCAATCAAAAAGTTTTTTGCATGGTCTGGAACATCGAAAGCTTCATCGCAAGACAATCAGAATTTTGATTTAAATGAAGACTTAAATATATTGGGGTGTGATGACAACTATGATGAAGAATTTGAAGAGGGGGAAGCTTCAACACAAAACAAGAAAAGGGCTAAAGTAAATAGAGTGTTTAGAGATGAATGGAAAGTTAAATTTAAGTGGTTAAAGTGTACAATGCATGAAGGGAAAACAGTCATGAAATGCATATATTGTGAAAGACACAAGTCTGCAGGACCATGGGGCACTGGAACTGGTTGTACTACTTTGCAACATGATACAATAATTACTCATGCAAATTCAAACAGCCATAAAATTTCACAATAAAAATGGATATGTGGAAATGAAGGGAAAGCAAAATCAATTCCAAGACACATTGCAAGCATTGATGACACCAATAAAGAAAGAATCATCACAACCATGAAATTAGTTTATTGGGTTGTGCAAGAAGACTTACCCCTTTCAAAATATGAGTCCCTTTGCTCTCTTGAAATGCATTTAGAAACACCAAACATGCCAAAAAATAGGGACTATAAATCATATACAAATCATATGGCTGCAAATGATTTCCTTTTTTCCATATCTAGTTATCTTGAAGAGAGACAAAGTGCAAAAATGTTAGATAGTCCATTCTTCTCTTTGATGTTAGATGAAAGTACAGATCGAAGCTTAGAGAAACACCTTGTGGTTTATGCTACTTTTTTAGACTCAAAAGGGTTGGAGCCATTTATTTCACAATTCTTAAAGCTCATAAATGTGTGTAATGGTAGAGGGAAAACAATATATGATGCAATATGTGTTTTGAAGAAAGAAAGGGGTCTTTCAAATAAAAGTTTGATAGCAGTTTCTACAGATGGTGCTTCATCAATGGTGGGGAGTGAAAATGGATTTGTTACACTTCTAAAAAAAGATGTACACAATCTTATATGTATTCATTGCATTGCTCATCGTGAGGCTTTAGCTGCATCAGAAGCTGCTAAATTTTTTCCTGAATTGATGTTTGTTGAAAAGTTGGCAAATAAGGTATATTCTTGGGTCCAAAATTCTACTAAAAGACATAATGAACTTGTTGATCTTCAAGAACTCATGCAACTTGAAACACTTCAAGCTCTTCAAATTCATGGAGTTAGATGGCTCTCAAGAGGGCAAGTTATTGAAAGGCTTATTGTGTTGATGCCTCCATTGTTGACTTTATGGAAAAGTGAGAAAAGAGACTCATGGTATGACAAGGCTAGGATCTTCTCAGTACAATTTTTCTTACATATGCTTGCAGATGTATTAGGTGAACTAAACAAGTTGAATAAAAAATTTCAAGAAGAGAATGTGGATGTTACAACTTTAGGGGCAGCCATAGATTCTACTATACAGACTTTAAGTAGGTGGTTTCTAAGGCCTGACACTTTTGCAAATGGTACAAGCTATTTGTCTAAATTTTTAGAGAGCTCTAAATATGGTTATTTAGAGATTATTGACCAAGATGGACACATTCATAGGCATGAATTAAAATTTGTGGCAATTCCAAATGTGCGTGATGACTATGTTGATGCATCAAAACAGAGAATGAAGCCTTGCATTGATGGGTCACTAGAGACCTGCAAAAATCTTACTAAATAATATGTTCAAAAGCTTGTAGATTGTTTAAATGAAAGATTCCCAGATCTTTCATTTTTCAATTCCATAAAGTTGTTCAGCCCTTGTCATTATTCAGAGGATGCAAGTACTAGAGAAGAAAATTCAAAGCGGTGGCTACTCAAAATTTTTGAACACTTACAGCATACTTTGTGTGAGGAAGAAACGCCTTTATTTGATTTTTAAGGTTGTTTAAAAGAGTTGTATAATTTTTTTGATACTCTTCGCTTTAGTTGTGAAGGATTCCACATGAAGGAAGCTTGGAGGGTTTTTTGTGCTACAGATTTACATACAGGGTTCCCAAATATGACAAAACTATGGCAAGCAATACTTACCATTCCAGCAAGTACAACAGCATGTGAGAGAGGATTTTCAAGACAAAATATAATAAAAGATATATGAAGAACAAAACTCTCATTGGATACATTGGATGCCTTTATGCGAGTTTCATTGACAGGGCTTGATATATCAATGGTAGATTGGAACAGGGTTTATGAAATTTGGAAAGATGTCAAACAAATAAGGGTTTAAAATATCTCAGAGTATTTTCTATGGACATATTTATAATGGTATTGTATTTCATATGAGCCAATGAACACTTGAGCTTTTGTTTAGATTACTTTTTAATAATGCTTTCTCCAGTGATAATCCAGGTACTCTATACTAAACTCAATAGATTATTTTGTTATGGGTGGAGTAAGTTTAATTTAATGCTCTATGTTTTTCATCTTGTGTTGTTAAGAAATTTAGAAGCTTTTTTAGCATAGATTTTTATTGGGAGACAAGAGGGCTGCAAGCATGGGGAGCATTGCTATTACCTCACTCAAAGAGGGGGTTATAAACCGCTTCACAAAAAGATCCAAAATTTAACTTTGTTACCATATATCAAACATTTTTTTTAATATGAAAAAAAATGGACCCATTCTCACGAATAAAAAGATTGTCATTTTTAAAAATATTTTTATTTTTTACTTTTTATTAAGATTAACATTTAGAAACATTCAAAATTATATGCATTAAATACAGTAATGTGTATAAAATAACATTTTTATAAAAATTATCAATTTTTTTAATTTTAAATAATTTATTTTAAATTTTCCATTGATATGAAACGATCAAGACGGTCAAATTCACCAAAGCAAGATGAATTAGGTTAAAGTCTAACTATACAACTTTTAAACTATTTACAATAGTGCTATGTTTTTAAAATATGGATTTTTTAATCGAAAAATAATTCACCAAAGGTGATATTCACCAAATGAATTATGATAAAGTGTAAATATACAACTTTTAAAATATTTACAGTACCATCGGGTTTTTAAAATATGATCTCTTTTATCAGTCAGTCATATTATTAAGAATAGAATAATAACAATAATCATGTTAACTAGTTGCTTGTTATGATTTATCATACGTACCTAGTTGATTAAGATTTTATTTTGAAAAAATCTATATCAATTTTATTTGTCCATTAATATTTAGGATTGTAATATACAAACCATCAATAAAATGTACAAATTTATTAAAAAATATAGGTTCATGTTGGAAAGTCAAACTCCCCGTTTTTTTATTAAGAACTCAAAAAAATACAAAAAGAAATTTGTAATAAAATAAATTTATTTAAGACTTGGAGTAAGTTTTACGAGTCTTAAAACTAAAATTTTCTAGAGATTTTGAAAATGAATGGTATATATGTGTATGTATATTATCAATACATAAAATTGCAGAATAAAATTTTAGAATGAAAATTTAAATAAAATCTATAACAACAATTTGTTTTAAGAAAAAAACTATTTAATATATATATATATATATATATATATATATATATATATATATATATATATATATATATATATATATATATATATATATTACATTTAATTGTAGTAGTCTAAAATATAATTTTAATTTTAATTATTTATTATGTTTAAGTTTTTACACACATAATATTAAAAATAATAATAGAATATATTAGGTTAGGTTTGTAGTGTTTTAGTAAAATTTAAGTGTTTATTTTTAAAGTAGGTTTTAATAGAAAATATGAATATTCTCAAATTCTTTAATTTAATTAAAAAATATAAATATTAATATATTATAATGAAAATATTTTTATATACTGAATATTTGTGAGATCTTGTAAAAAATAGATATACATAACTTGTTAATCAAAATGTTTTAATTATGATCATGAACATAACAATACATTAAAAAAAAGAAAAAAAAAGTTTCAAAGTCTTTATTCTTTATCAAACAAATAATAGAGTCCATCTTTCAAAGTGTAAAAAACAACTAAATTCAAACAAGCTTGTAAAAGTTTATAAAGTACTTATAAAAGAAATAGTAAAGTGAATATTATGAGATTGCAGATGTTTAGAAGGGAATTTGAGAACCTTTGGATAAAATAATTGGAGAATATGAATGGCTTTTTGACCAATACAATGGATGTGGTGAAGTAAGAAAAGTCTCATGGAGAGAACATGGAGGAACAATGAATTTTTAAGAAGATACTGAGAATTTTACTAGTAAGGTTTGATATCATAGTTTTTGTTATTATATATTCTAAGTATTTATCAGTGTTAAAAATTGAATAACTTATGGCTTCTTTACAAACACATTAGCAAAATTCAATAAAACAACTAGTCTGAAAAGAAAATAATAGATTATTATCATAGAGATTCATCAAGAGGAAGTAAAAAAGTAAGAGTAAGAGGTTTGTCAAGAGGTGGAAGATCAATAAATTTTTATGAAAGTGGAAGAATAGATTTTAAATTCCATAAAATAAGTAGAAGAGGTAATAAAAAAATCACAATATTTCATAGGAATGTCAAAAGTATGACAAATATCATATAAAATGTCATTATTATAAGAAGATTGGTGATTATATCAATGAGTATAGAAATAAATAATTTAATATGAAAAATAAGGATACAAATGTCTATAAGAAAAATGAAGTTGAAGGGAAAAGATAAAATTACAAAAAAAATTGTATCATGATGTTTATTATATTCTTATTTTAAAATATAATTTAATTACCATTTGGTAGTTTGTATAAAAAAATATAGAGTTAATTTTTAGAAATATGTATTTGTATTTCATGATAAGAATGATAAATCTGGAGGAATTGACTCACTCACGATCATTAAACATGGAAAATAATGTTTGTTGCCATGTGTTTTGTTCTAGCCTCCCAAGGTGGATGTGAATAATAAAATACCAAACCGTAAAAGGCTTATTGAAGTGAAATAATTGCTTCGCATTGCCCCTTCCTTCCCATATGCAAACATGCCTGAAAAGCACGTGCAAATTAAATTACATACTGACAATGCTCGCCACTAATTTTCCATGTTTTGCGTGCTTCCATGCTTAAGAAAATTTTCATATATATACATTTACCCTTTTCTCTATCATAGTTCCTTTAAAACATATTATCAGGTTATGACACTGGGCAGTAATGCTATTGTATCTCTAGGTAAAGTAAAATGAGGTTAATAATTTGTTGGTTATCGTAAATTTAATGGGTAGTTTTTGTCGTATTGAAATTGTTTGAGACTTGTAACGATATAGTGCAGAAAGTGATAGAACCTGCACTAAAATCATACGTACGTGAAAGTTGTTTTTCTGTTCCTAGATAAAACATCAAGCGATTTGAACTATATAGTGCTCATAATGGTTGTGGTCATGGTATTGTAATTGTTCTCTAATCTATACATCCATTTAATAGGACTGGGTTTCGTAAAGAAAAAACTGTTTACTAAACACATAAAAAAAAGTTAACACAAAATTTAGTTTCATTATTTTATCAAAAGTAATCTTATTTTATCTTTAATGGTTTGAGAAAAATTTACCTAATTTATGTTGGTTCTAGCCTAAGTTCATATATTTAGAGCTATGGTACATACTATTGGAATAAGTTCTTCATAGTAAAAATTATTTTCTTGAACTTTAAATAGTGGCTTTCATGGGATTTTTTAATCCTCTAAATAAAATAGCAATGGTGGATGGGAAAAATGTTCATAGTGCTTGATAGCATTACCAATGAGGTGGTGGGAATCTCTTTAAATACTGCCAATGTTATCATTAATTAATGATGTAATAGGAAGCTACTCACGTTTTACTTTGGAGATAGGAAGGTTCATTCCTTCATGTTTAGATTTCTAAAATATTGAGTCGAGATTAGTTATAATCAGAATCATTATATTTAAGAGTTCACAAACAAGATATAATTTATAGTAAACTTCCTTGTGTTTTTTCTTTTATTTATGGAGTCTTAAATATGAAATTATTTTTATTTAAACATAATGCCAAAAAAATTAGAGAAGGGTCAGAATATTGTGGTAACTTATAAAAATAGGCTAAAAATAATCCATAGGGGTTAGAAAATTTCATAACAGTTATTTCTAAATGGTGTAGTAGACAATCAATAGAAGAGCGAAAAAACCCTAAATTTTTTGAAACTTATTAGACTAGATTTTTTTTTTCACATATTATTCCAATTTGATTTTCTCTTCCTACAAACCATTTTTTTAATAATTTCTCATAAATCTGAAAATAACCCTGATTGGCTATAATGAGAAGTCGATGTTCTTAGGATCTTTCCTTGGAGAAGCTAGACGAGAACTTAAGGATAATGCAAATAACACTATCCACTATAATCCAATAATTCTCCAAACTAGACAAGTTTAATAATGAGCCCAAAAACTAACAAGACAAATAAAATTATCAATAGGCCAAGATTCTGAACAATAATTTGTATTGATTCATATTGAATAACTTGAAATAATTACAAACCCAAACCATGCTTAAATAATACTCAACTCAAAATTTAGAGTTGACATGCAAAAATTCAAAAAATCTAAAATTAAAAATAAAATAAAATTAGTAGCCACTATTTATAGTAAGTTTCATATGCAAGCACGTGCAACTTTAAATATTTTTTTGAAATAACCTAAATACTAAGATTAGCCTATGAGATGAAATTCAACTAGACTTGAATTCTGGTTCTAAAAATATATAATTTCTAAAAATAGAAAATTACTAAAAATATTATTAAACATTAATTTTGGACCCTCAGATGATTATGTTTGGCCTCCAAAAGATATTGAAATCAAATTTAAACAGATAGAGCATCTTAAGGTAGAATCAAACATTTTGATACGATCATTTTAATGCATGGAGGAGTTAAAACAGAGTTACGGGTCAAAAGTTATGGCTTCCAAAAGGTTAGCCTATTTTTTCTGCATCATTCTCCTCTGGTTGAAAACAACTCAGCTCTTACAAGTTACCCTTATTATACTGCTACCATTTTTTTTGTCAATCTTCTTCAACTCCCATTCTGTAATCCAAGTTTTATTTTCTTACTACAATCCTTCCCACTGCACCAATTCTCTATTATAATTCCCTTGCCTTGTACTCACTATCTTCATATCCAAAACCTACACTATTTTTTCTTTCTTTTTCTTTGGAACTTGTTGCTCCCAGTTTACTTATTCATCTTTGTCATCTTCACGATATTCTCCATGGAAATCATATAAATCTGAAACATTAAATACTAGAGATATATCAAATTCTATGGTAAACTTATCTCATATGTATTACCATTGATTTTCTTCACAATTCGCCATGATTTAATTTTCCTGTGCTTCAAATTATTGTATGTGCCTTTTCAAAATCTCTCTTTCCTCAAGTAAACCATTAACAACTCTCCTTCGAAAACTTTGGATCTTATTTTGACATCTGTTGCTGCTTTATATTTTTTATTTCTTTTCTGCAACTTTCTTCTTACTCCCTACAACTACTACATATGCTCTACAAATGCTTCTACATCATCACTAATTCAATATACAATTGAAAATTGTACCAAATCTAAAATACCAATATAATTTCTCCCATAAAAAATTTGGAAATGTGACTTTCTTATTAATCTATTCATTGAACTATTATTTGCAAATTCATCTTATGGGAAAGCCAAGTCCCATTGCTTTGGCTTCTCTCCCACTATGCATCTCAATAAATTTTCCAAGCTCATATTCATAAATTTTGTCTATCCATCTATTTGTGTGTGATATTCACTACTAAATTATGGCTTAGTACCCATCTTCTTCCACAACATCCTCTAAAAATGACTTAAAATTTTCATGTCCCTATCTGAAGTAATAGTTTTTGGAACACCATGTAAGTTCACAATATCCATAAAAAATAATTATGCAACTCTATTGGCATCATTGGTTTTCTTACATGCAATGAAATGAATTTTTTTATAAAATCTATCTATAAAAACAAAAATTGAATCATTACGTCTTTGTGTGTTTGGAAATCCCAACAAAAAATCGATACTCAAATCTATCCATGGTCCTCTTGGAACTGATAATAACATGTATAGTCCAATATTTTGTGAATGTCTTTTAGCCACCTGACCTATTCTGCACCTTGAAATATACCTTGTTACATCTCTCTTCATCTTTGGCTAAAAATATTTTTCCTCCACCAAAGCTATTATCTTTGTCTTACCAAAATGTCTAGTGAAACCACCACTATGTAATTCTCTTATTATATTATCTCATAGAGACCCAATTGAAATGCATAGTTATTTCTCTTTTAAGAGATAACCTTTTTGTATAAGATACTCATCATGAATAACATTTGTCCCACCTATTAATAGATTCCTTCACTGCTCAACTACCTTGCTAAAATATGGATCAATATCATATAATTATTTAATAGCTTCAAATCCAACTACTTCACTCACCATAATAGTTAATCACACTACCTTCCTACTTAATGCATCAGCTACCTAATTTTGTTTTTTTGATCTATGTTTAAACACAAACATATGCCCCTGCAAGAAAGAAACCCACTTTGCATGCCTACTATTCAACTTATTTTGTATATTCACATACCTCAAAGCCTCATGATCTATAAATAGGATAAATTCATTAAGCACCAGGGAATACCTCCAATGTCTTAACACTGTTACAATTACATAAAGTTCAATATCATAAGTAAAATACTTTGTCTTTACCTCATTTAATTTCTCACTGAAATATGATATTGGCTTTCCTTGTTGACTCAACATAGCACCAATTCCTAAAAATGAAGCATCATAATCAACCTCAAACACTTTATTAAAATCTGGTAATGCTAAAATTGGTCTTTCTATAATCTTCTTCTTCAAAATTACAAAACTTTTTTTGGATGCTCTAGTCCATGTAAATTTATTCCCTCTCATGCAATTTGTTATTGGTGCCATAATAATACTAAAATTTTTAGTAATTTTTTTGTAAAAAGTTGTTAAACCATATAAAATTCTTACCTCTATAATGCTTCTTGGAATAGGCCACTCAACAATTGCCTTTATATTTTCTTCATCTAATTTCACACCATCTACTGAAACTACAAATCCCAAAAATACCAATCTGTTGTGCTTAAACTTGCAATTCTTCAAATTTGCATACAACTTCTCTTTTCTTAACAAATATATTACCATTCTCAAATGTTATAAGTGTTCTTCTTTAGTCTTACTGAATATCAAAATATCATAAAAATAAACAACCACAAACTTACTAATATATTCTCATAGTATTATATTCATCACCCTCATAAATGTGCTAGGTACATTAGATAATCGAAATGGCCTCACCATATATTCATATAATCCATCTCTATTCTTGAATATAGTTTTCCACTCATCTCCTTCATGAATTTGAATCTTATAGTAACCACTCTTTAGATCAATCTTGGTAAACTATTTTGCTCTTGTAAGCACATCCACCATATCATCTAAATGAGGTATAAGAAACCTATACTTTATTGTTATTTTATTAATTTCTCTACTATCAACACACATTCTCCATCCTCCATCTTTATTTGGAGTTAGCAATGATAGTGTTGCACATGGACTAATACTCTCCCTTATCACCTTCTTCCTTAGCAATTCAGTAACCTATTTATTTAATTTTGCATGTTCTATTGGACTCATTTTATAAGATACCTGATTGAGTAAAGTTGATCCTAGAATCAATTCAATGTGATGTTGAATATCTCTCTTTGGTGGTAAACCATATGGTAACTGATCAAGCATAACATATACATATTCTTTCAACACTCTTGTTGGTTCTTTTAGTATTGGCACAATTTCTATTTATTCATTCTTTGCTACTAATGCATAACAATAACCTGCTACCTTCATATCTTGGATTCATTTTTTAGTAGAGAGAATGATTTCTATATTCTCTTCTTCTTTAAGAGGTAACAAAACTATATTTGTACCATCTTTCCAAAAAGTGTATGTGTTTTTTGCTCCATCATGAAATACTTTTTTGTCAAACTACCATGATCTCCCCAATAACACATGACATGCATCCATTAGAATAACATCACACCATATTTCATCATTATAAGTTTTATTAAACACCTTTTATCTACTATAAACTCATTCCATTTGTTAAACCATGAAATCCGATAAGGGTGAGGATGCTTTTCACATTGAAAATTTAATTTTTTAATATTTTTTTTAGAAACCATATTTTCACAACTACCACCATCTATAATTACTTTACATACCTTTCCACCTAAAGTATATCTTATTCAAAAAATATTTGATCATAACCATGCATCACCACCTTCTTTATTCTACACTTGATCCTTCTTTGGAAATATCATAGTTCTTATCATCATGAGATTCTCTTCAACATCAATTAGTGCAACTTCAATATCTTGCTCTTCTATTTTAACCTCAAATAGATTTACTCTTGGGTGATCTTCTTGCCTCCTTTCTTGATCTTGATAGTGTAGACACTCAAAAACTCTGTGCCATTCTTCTCCACATCCATAATAGACATAAGATCTATGCTAATTCAAAAAACATCCTCTAAGACCACTGTAACCTCATACTCTCTGAAATCCTCTTCCTCTTTGTTGGTATTGAAACCCTTGCCTATTATCATCTTGCCTTTCTAAACCACGTGATTATTCCCCTTTATTGGTATTAAATCCACCTCTATTGGTATTAAACCCATCTCATCCCTTTGTTGGAGGGGATCTGCCTCTTTTTAGACCAATAGATGTCCTTCTAAAATTATGTCTATTTTGTTTTTCTTCTACCTTCAAAGCTAATTGATAAGTATGTTCCATGTTAAGTATTCTATGCATGGTTAATTCATCTTGAATAAAAAATTTCAAACCATTTACATACCTTGTATCCATATGCTCTTATGTTTTATCATACTCCAATTGTATGGAAAGCTTATAAAATTTATATGCATACTCTTGTATACTATGATATTTTTGCCTCAAATTTTGAAATCTTCTATATAAGGTTTGTGCATAATCCATATGAAGAAATTTCTCTCTCATCTTCTTCTCCATCTTTTTTCATGAATTAATCTTCTCTTTACCTTTTTTTTATCTCTCTTTCTATAGGGGATCCCACCAAATCATTTCATGACCTTTCAATTTTGTGCATACAAGTTTTACCTTCTTATCTTCTATCATAGTCTTCCACTCAAAGAACTTCTCTATACTATTCATCCAATCTATCAACTCCTCTAGTTTTAAATTGCCTCCATAATCAGTAACATAAACCATGATTCCTTCATTACTTCCTTCTAAATCTTGAACCATCCTCTCTTCCTTCGATGATGGCTATTTTTTATGTTCTTCTTCTTGCTAAACTTCTTCATCATGATTTGTGTGTTCCTCATCACCACCTTTTATTCTCTATTGATTGGTGATACCTTTATTAAAAATTGAATTTACCTTTGCACCTCTTGTATAGTTTGGTTCATCTACACAACACCTCCTCATCCTCTTTCCATTCTTTACTCCTCCAAGATTTGAACTTGCTCTGATTCCATATAATGAATCTAAAAACTAACAAGACAAATAAAATTATAAATAGGGTAAGATTATGAACAATAATTTGTATTTATTCACATTGAAAGACATGAAATAATTAGAAACCCAAACCATGCTTAAATAAGCCTCAACTCAAAATTTAGAGTTGATATGCAAAAATTTAAAATATCTAAAATCTAAAAAAAAATTATTTTTTTTATAGTTTTTATTTATAGTAATTTTCGTATGCAAGCATGCATAGCTCTAAAAATTTATTTAAATAACTTAAATACTAAAATTATCTTATGGGACTAAATTCAACTGAAGTTGACTTTTGGTTCTCAAAATATATAATTTTTAAAATAAGAAATTCTTGAAAAAATTATTAAATATTAGTTTTGGACCATCAACTGATCAAATTTGGCCTTTGAGAAATATTGAAATCAAATCTAAGTGGATAGAGAATATTAGGGAAGAATCAAAATTTTTGATATAGTCATTTTGGCACATGGAAGAGCTCAAATAGAGTTGTGGGTCAAAAGTTATGGCCTCCAAAAAGTTGGCCTATTTTTTTTGCATCATTTAATATCATTGATGTCTTAGATATTACATTTTATCAATTATATTTCATGTATAATACCATGATCCAAACCATTTGCATGGTTATAATAGTGTGAAATACTCTCATAATAACCAATGGCACTATAGGTTTTGAAACCATACACCATGGCTATATTTTTTAAAACTCATTGGAGATGATCCTATTAGTTGGTTGCATAAGGAAGGTAAGTATTTTATCTCCTTCAAACTCCCATAGTTCAAAAAACTTATAATAGATTTATTCAACTTGAAACATAAAGTTATTTGAAAAAATGAAAAAATTAGAAAACTATGTTTGAAAAATTCCATAAATCGATGTTTCAATAATAAACAAGGCCCATCATCAAGAGGAGAGATTAAAGATTAAGCTATACACAATTTGTATTTAATAAAAACAACAAAATTGGTGAAAAAATAGAAATGGTCAGCTAATGCAAATGGAGAAAAGATGAAAAGACCAAAAAGGAGCTTTTTATTCTTTAATAAGTCAAATCACTAGTTTCCATGTGTTGCTAAGTTTCCATCTATCATATATATTCAAGTTATTTGACTTCTTTTAAATTACAATTACATCATGAAAGGGAAACCCTAGAGGAGGTTCATTCTTTTGAGAAGCTTCAAATAAAAATGGCACACAAAATTACAAATTTTGAATTCTTAAAAAGATGTAAGGACTGTAATATTATTTAAAAGTTTCAGATATCAAACATAGGATTAAGCATCAAAACATCCAAGATTTCAGGTGCGCAAATCTTTCCATTGTGAGGTTTGAATTAAAGAAAACCAAAAAAATAATGCACAATTTTTTTGAAAAATTATTTGGTTTGCATTTAAAACTTGTTGGCTTGGTTAGATCAAATATTTGGAATCACTTGGAGTCTGATTCTATGAAATCAATGAATAAGATGTTAGAATAGAAACCTAGCATGGTTATTAGTAATAATAAAACATTGGTAAATCTTTCCAGCCAATTGCTGGATATAGCCTTTAGTGTTATACTTGAGCGTGGTCTAAATTTTTCCATAACACCAAATCATAGTCCATTAGAGGATTTAATTTTTAGATTCTAAGATGTAATTAAAAATTTTCCACTAGAATTATTAGAAAAGATTAGGTAGAAATGCATCGTAACACTCAAAAAATCTAAACTTCCAAAATAAAATGTCTCAAGGGAAGAGGCTGTAGCATTAAGAAATCTCAGAGCTAATAAAGACATCATAATTCTTAGAGAAGATTAAGGAAATTCTACTGTTGTTCTAGACATGATATAATATGAAATAAAAATGTTGGATCATTTAATGTTAAGCATCTATAAAAAGTTATAAAAGGATCCTAGTAGCAAGATTATAAAAGAAGTGGAACGTTCTATAAAAAAATATTCACTGGATGATGGTGTGAAGAAGAGACTTTTGCCAAAATAATACCTTGTTCTACATATTTATGGTCTACCAAATATCCACAAAGTGGGAGCACTGATTAGTCCTATTGTAAATACTATTGGCTCTCTAGCATATAATCTAGCTAAATTTCTTACTATGAAACTCAAACCTCTTGTTGGAAACTCAAAGTCATTTATCAAAGACTCAGCACATTTTGTTCATAAAATGGAAAATGTCAAGGTTGATAATAAGGACTTGTTTGTTATTTTTGATATCATCTTTATTTTCACCAAAATCCCCTTGGTTGAGGTCATACAAATTATTAATAGCATCACGAATTTAGATACAACTAATATTATTAGAATCTACTTATTTTAGCTTCAAAAGTGTCTTTTATGAACAGATGGAAGGCATTGTAATGGGGTAACCAATTTCACTGGTTGTGGCAAACATATATATGGAAAATTTTGAAGGATTAGCTCTTTATTTTGATCCTTTAAAACCAAAATGGTGGAAACAGCTCGTGGATTATACTTTTGTAAACTGGGATCATGGCAGATAAAGCTTGGATGGTTTTCTTGATTTTCTAAATAGTAGATCTGACCATATAAAATTTACAATGGAACTAGAATAAAATAATCAACTACCTTTTTTTATGTCCTCATCATTAAAAGTAGTGATGGCTCTTTAGCTCATCAAGTGTTCAGAAAGAAGACTCATTTGAACAAATATCTACAAGCAGATTTTCATCATCATCCATCATAAAAACATGGTATTATTAACACTCTTGTGAACCATGCTATAAATATTTCTAACAAAAATCATCTTGATCAAGAGTTAGAACACTTGTATTTGATTTTTAAATCAAATGGTTACAATGAAGATCAAGTCAAGAAAGTGATACTAAACTCCTGTAGAGAATCTAGTCCAAAACAAAAAGATGAAGATATTAGTGTGAATCTTCCATATATTAAAGGAACAAAAGATGTATTATTGAGGGTTATTAGAAAAAAGAATATAAAAGTCTCTTTCTCACCTCTCAATATAATCAGGAGCATACCTGATAAGAAAAAAGAACAAACTAATCCATTTTGTCACAAAAGAGTATAAAATATACCTTGTAGTTAAAAAAAAGTCTATATTTCTAAAATAAGTCATTCATTTAAAACCAAAATTAAAGATCATTTTTCAGACCTAACACACAACCAAATCCAAAAATCAGCGTTAGTAGAGCATTCACATAGCACCAATCACCATATTTGTATGGACGAAGTGAAATTTATTGCTAAATAATATTTATACATTAAAATAAGGGTTTGTGAGGTAGTATAAATTGAAAAGAACTAAAATAACTTGAAAAGAGATGACGGTTGGAAACTTAGAAACACGTGGAAACTAGTGATTCGACTTATTAAAGATTAAAGAGACCCTCTTTTTTTATCTTTTTTCCATTTGCATTAGCTGACCATTTCTTTTTTTGCACCAATTTTTTTGTATTTATTAAATACAAATTATGCATTGATTACTTGTGGATCTCTCCTCCTGATGATGGACCTTGATTAGGCTTGAAAGGTTGATTTCTAGAATTTTTCAAACACAATTTTCCAATTTTCTCTTTTTTAACATTTTTTTGTGTATTATGAATAATTTAATAAAGTTATTTTTTTAATTGGTAAAGGTCAAGATTTATAAAAGGGTCCTACCCTTTCAAAATGGAGTTAAAGATAGAACATGAATGGCCTAGCAAGACTCCTCTTCGAACATAAATGACTCTGAATGTAACAAAGCCATGATGAAACTACTACCAAGGTATAGAATAAAAAATAAAATAAAGCTATGACCCTCCTATAATATTTTATTTTCTATATCTAAGGGTCATATTCAATGGTCCTTTCCCCTTCTTACCTCTACCCCTCTTTTTGTTACTCACCAATGTCCAATCTCCTCCTTCTAGTGAATTTGAATAGATGGGAATGGAGAATTAAATGCCTCAATTGAATTAATATTCTTCAATGGAATCCTAGACCTACAAGATGTTCACTTGGATCCAAATTTGTAGTATTGATTTTGGAAAGTGAAACAACTCTCAGTAAGGTTTCATCTATGTTTGAATGTTTCTCCTCTGTATGGCTTGAAGACTCTATAGAGGCTATATCAATACCACTGTCCTCATCTCTAGAATTATCCTCTTCTTATGTCTTTGCCCAATTAATTTCCTCAACCTCATCCTATAAAGTGTTATCAACAACATCTATTCCCTCCACTTTGAGATGATTTGAAAGGGAATCTTTCCACCATGATGTTCCCTTTATTTCCTAGCTATTTGACATGAGCCAATCATATATCATGTGGTAAAACAACACCTAGATCAGAAGGGTATCCCTTTGCAATCTAATGTTTGAGACCAAATTCTATTATGAAATTTTAGATCAATTTTAGCAAGGAGTTTAGAAGAAACATCCATACTTCTACTATTCTCATGTTTAGGTGGTATGATGATAGTTCATTGTGGAGTCATCTACAACCAAAATCTCTCTTAGGGCCTTACCTATCATAGTGAGGTTTGTTTTAAAATAAAATTTTAACTCTCATATGGGATGATTTTAAAAAATACCTACTCATTCAATTTTTCCCCAGTGCATATGAGGAATTAATAAAATCACTAACTAAATTATCGAAAACTCACTTGGTCAGTGATTATTAGACACAATTTGAAAAAATGACCAATCTAACAAAAGGGCTAAATCAAGATACTTTCAAAATTTTCATCATAAATGGACTGAAAAAAGATAGTAATTCCAAGTTAAAGATGTCCAAACATGCTAATTTGATGGAGGAAGTTAGTTTATATAAACTATTTGAGAAGAAATAAGTGGCACAACATTGTAACTATAAGTTGATCGTGATAAGAAACCCTTAATTTTTTCAACCTGCATTAAATCAAGGCACTCAATCACCTCATATTGAGAACCTAACAGATACAGAGATGGTCGAT
>JARHVA010005751.1:702500-745000 GCA_037957365.1 Torreya grandis
TTCATTTTTTTCCAATTGTAAATTGACATACATGCTTTGGAGTTTCATCCTGCCAATGGGATTTGACATTCTAATTGCTACAAATCAGGTATGTTATTTTTACATTTTAATTTTTTGGTTTTTATTTATATTTATTTATTCAAGTAGGATTTTGAAAAGAGGTTTACATTAGATTTATTTCATTTCTTAAGAAAACCTATATTTTTATTTAAATTTAGATACATAAGTTTAATAGATCTATTTCATGAAGAAAATGTTAGACAAAATGACAAACAATTGGATTTTGTAAAAGAAGATATTGAATTTTATGAGCAATATAATATCAAATGTCAGCAATTATAAATAATCATCAATGGTTTGCATTACTCTTAAGCTGGTAGTGCACAAATTTCACTTATCAATACATTAGAGTCTATTTTTAATGAAGTGGATAATGTGACTTTACAAATTGATGCAATGTTTCATTAAAGAGAGGATCCAAAACAATTTTATTCTAGAAAATTATCATATGGATATGTGAATAATAAAAAATAAAAAAAGAATCTATGTGTGCCTTATTTATTAATCCTGGAACCAACCAACCTCCACCAATGAATTACAAACACATTAGTATTCATTGGTGTGTTCATGAGGAGATAAAAAATAACTTTTAGGATAGGTGGTGGATGGTGTTTGATGAGCATCCATGCAACAATAATGAGGCTACATTATATTTTTTTAGAAAATTGTACTGTGCGTTTGTGTTTTTAGAAATTTTAAATTATTTTGACATGAAGGCCTCCCAATGTAGGAGATGTGGGTCTTCATTTGATAGACCTAGTGCTAGGTAAGACCAAAACTGTCATAACCAATCTTAGAAAAACATAAGGATAATATCACATGCTTCTATTATTAAAATTTTGCATCATAACATACAAATAGACACCCTTGAGATGGTTACTAGTCTAAAACAAGTTATGATTAAGCATGGTATACATACTTTGAAGACTTCTACTCAACATATAGTTGGTTCTAGTGGTAGTGGTGGTGATGGTGGTAGTGGTGTTGGTGGCAGTGGTAGTGGTTGTAGTGGTTTTGGTAGTTTTGGTATAAGTGCTAGTGTCCCTCCTCCTATTCATATTATAGTTTATGTGCATTATTTCATATCATGTGGGAGGAAGTATATGGGACCTCCTATTTAGGCACAACATACATAGAGTACATTTATGAATATTAGCATGTTAGAGTGTATGCCATATATAAATGGTTTAGTAGTGCATAACATTATCATGTCAGACACTAGCATGATAGAGCATATGGCACATTTATATGCTTCAAAAATGCATGACACTAGCATTCTAGATACTATGTGAGATGTAGTAGTTTCACTGAATCCTATTAGCATATGCTAGGTTCCTGTTGTAGAGGAGTTATTGACTTCACCATTTGTATTTGATATGCAAGTTTAATTTTAATTATAGTTTGATTATGTTTGTAAAAGAATATTAAATTTATTTTATAGTATGTGTTTACTTAATTGATTGCACTTGTTATTTGTTATTTGTATATATGATTGGTGATATTTTGGGTACCTTAGCAGGCCTTGACTTTATTGTAGATGCCACAATTGGCATGGGTGTACCCTATACATAGGTTTGAAAAAAATTTAATTACATATTTATTAATGTACATGTTTATTTTACTTTGAACAAAAAACTATATATCAATATATATATTATAGTCATAGATTTTTACATTGTTCATTGGATTCACATATTATTCATTTATTGATTTTATAGACTATGAGGGATGCTATGATAACCCCTCATGGACGAGAAGAAGGTTTAGTTGATGTTGCTTCTATATTGGAGAATCCACTATCTCTGTAGTAGGTCATGATTTAAGGATGGATACTGGTGAGAACACATCGAAAAATTGTTTTTAGCTTTAAGAAATGATCATTTATTTCATATTTATATAATTGTATGCACATTTAGATCTAATGATATATTTATGCTCCATAGGATTCCCCATCATGAGTGTATATGCAATATCGTAACCCTAGACAACCATTTAGATGGAATATGGCGAGTTTAAAATCATTTAAAATGATTTTAAATTCATGAAAAATTTATCAAAATTTTAATATATAATTTGAATGCATTAATTTTTATATTTCACATGTTGTGCAGACACAACAATTTTCATCAGTTGTCAATGAAACAATAGATGACTCACATGCTAAGACAAGAGTATCTCTCATATTGAGGGATATAACACCCCTATATCTACGTCTATGCCAATAAAGTGAAATTTATTTGGAGGAAATGAGGAGCAAGAGAGCTATTTGTTGTGTTAGGGGTCTAGTTATAGGAACAATCGATTTGGTATGCTGATAAGGCCCACATTGTATGCCTATACGACACATTTTGTATATATACATGGTATGGTCTACACTTTTTCTTGATATATGTTATATTATTTATATTAAATTATGACATATAATTTTGCATGTATCACATATATACTATTCGACAATATGATTCCTTTACCTATGAATATTTTCCACTTTGATCATTTAATGTTTACACATATTATTAGTTAATGATCATTATTACTTCATATGGGGTTTAAAAAATTCACATTATTCTCTAAGTTAGGTGATTTGAATCATTACGTATATTTTATATTTACATGTGATATTTACATATTTAATTTACATTTAATTATATATCAATTTACAATTGTGATGTTTAAGTGGACTTGGGATCAATTTCATGTAAATGTAAATATTATAAATTGTAAATAATTGTAAATGTTAGGAGGTCTAGTGATGCACTTGTGTATGTCAGTAAAAGATTCTTTAAAAGCATAATATATCATGTTGTCTACATTATTGTGACTCATGTGGGATTTTAAGTCTTCAAGATTAGATGATATGTCATCATCGTAAGTATTACTTATTTGTTGCATGATATCTACCCTATGTAGGGCTTTGGTAAAAGATTAAAGGATTCATGTATTCTTTATTTGTTGTATGAGATATAGCTTATGTATGGCTTTATATGATATATCATGTTATCTACTAATCATAAATGTGTTTTTACTTCAATGATTCAATGAAATTTAAGCCATCTCATATCATGTTTTAATTACCATGGTGTAGACATTAATTTTAAGCCATCTCATACATGTTTTTTCTCCCTCTAATCCATTCTTTAGAGAATTCACTACACACTACTATTTTATAATTGAAACTCCAACTCTAGTAATCAAATGATTTATTCATCTCTTAAAATAGTTTAATGAAGAATACAAGTTTCTTTGATTGATTTTGCATGTTTACCATTTTATGAGAAATGAATACCAATAAAATTTTTGATGCAATTTTGTCAATATATGATGAGATTTCTATATATATCATTAATATAAAAAGTTAATACTACATTTAAAAACTAACTTTATTTTAATTTCTTGATCAAACATTTTTATAGATTTATAATGTTTAGTACACATATTATAAAAAAAATTGCATAAATTTCAAATTTCACTTTTATTATTTAGGATAAGTTTTGCTATATGATTTGTTTAAAATCACATGGTATATTTTTTAACACCATTACCACATCAGATTGGTGCAATTAATGGCTCAATTCACTCTTCAAAACAATTTTCCCATATCTATGATTTGAGGGAATGAGAAGTTGTACACACCAAGAAGCTCAATTTCTCCTGACTCTCTAATTTCATGAGTGTTAGAATTTTCCACATGTTGATACATACACATGCATGGATGAATTTGATAATAAAGTCTTATAGGATTTTATCTAACTTGAGATAGACAAGATGCAATAACGAGGTTTTTCTTGTGACAAAATCTCTTAGAACAAGTTAAAAGATGGTCAATGAGGGTCGTATATTCTAAATCATCAATACAATTGATGAATCATCAATGTGAACACATTTAGATAGGAATTTTTAGGCCATAATGACATTTTTCCAATCTCAGTCAAGCCTCAAGAGCAAAAACTGTAGTTGGTTGGATGCATCCCTTAAGAGAATTCACTTATCCTTGAGTACATAAAATGAGTGAACTTCCATCACGTGTTTTAAAAAAAAATGTGAGGGATATATATTATCCATCAACTCCTACATGTGTATGATGAGTCCTCTAAGAAAGATCAAGAGGATTTTATCTAACTCAAGATTGATGAGATGCAGCAATGAGTTTTCTCTCTTTGCCAAATCTCTTAGAGTAGGCTAAAAGTTAGTCAGTAGGGGTTGTATAATCTAATTCATCAACCCAATCAATGAACTATCTATGTAGACACATCTAAATCAGAATTTTTAGGCTAAAAAAAACCTTTTTTCAGCATCAATTGGGCCATGGGAGTGAAAGTTGAAATTAGTTAGAGACATCCCTTAAGAAATTCACTTGTCCCAAAGTGTGAAAAATGAGGAAACTTCGATCACACATTTCATGAGAATCATGAAGGATAGATATTACCTATTAGTTCTTACATGTGCATAGATCAGTCCGATAAGAAATACCAAGAGTATTTTATCTAACTTGAGATGGATGAGACATGGAAATGAGGTTTCTCTCATGACTAAATCTCTCAGAATGGACCAAAAGTTGGTCAGTAGAGGCCGTATATTCTGACTCATCAGTTCAATCAACAAACCATCTACATGGACACATTCAAAAATGCATTTTTAGGCTAGAATGACATTAGTCTAGTTTGTATTGGGCCCCAGGAGTGAATTTTTTTGTTGGTTAGAGGTATCCCTTAAGAGAATTCTCTCATCCGTGAGTGTGCATAATGAGAGAATTTCCATCATGCATTGCATAAGAAACATGAGGGATAAATATTATCCATTAGTTCCTACATGTGTATGGACTAGTCTTCTAAAAAAATTTTTGAGGATTTTATCTAACTTGAGATGGATGAGATGTAGCAATGAGGTTTATCTCATGGCCAAATCTCTTAGAACAGGCTAAAAGTTGGTCAATAGGGGCCATATAATCTGACTCATGTGCCCAGTCGATGAACCGTCTATGAAAATATATACATATTGGATTTTTAAGGCTAGAATGACCTTTGACTAGTATTGGTCAAGCCCTAGGAGTGAAAGTTGTAGTTGAGTGAAGGAATTATTTAAGAGAATTCACTTGTCCTTGAGTGTACAAAATGAGTAAACTTCCATCATGTGTTACATGAGAACTATGAGGAATAGATATAAACTATTAGATTTTAGATGTGCACAAACAAGTCCTCTAAGAAATCCTAAGAGTATTTTATCTAAATGAAGATGAAATAGATGAAGCAAAAAGGTTTCTCTTATGGCCAAATCTCTTAGATTGGGCCAAAAGTTGGTCAGTAAGGGACTATATTCTGACCCATCAGCCCAATCGATGAACCATCTATATGGACACATCATAATAGAAATTTTTAGGCTATATAACCTATTGTATGGTCTCCATGAAGCCTTGAGAGTGAAATTTATAGTTGATCAGAGACATCCCTTAAAAGAATTCACAAGTCTCCAAGTGTGCCAAAAGAGTGAAATTTCATCATGCATTGCATGAGAACTGTGAAGGATAAATATAAACTATTAGATCATAAATCCTATAATAAATCCCAAGAGTATTTTATCTAAATCAATGTGGATGAGTCATATAAATGAGTTTTTTTTGCAGTCAAATATCTCAAAATGGGCCAAAAGTTGGTAAACAGGGCCGTATAATCTGACTCATCAACCTAATCAATGAATTGTCTATGTGGACATGTCTAGATGAGATGTTTTAAGATAGAATAACCTTTTTCTAGTCTTTGTCAGGCCTTGGGAGTGAAAATTATAGTTGATTGGAGGCATCCCATAAGAGCATTCATTCATCCGTGAGTGTGCAAAATGAGTGAACTTTTGTCATGCATTACATGAAAACCATGAAGGATATAGATAAACCATCAGCTCCTACACATAAATAGATGAGTCCTCTAAGGAATACCAAGAGGATTTAATCTAATTAGAGATAGATAAGATGTAGTAATGAGGTTTTTCTCATAGCCAAATCTCTTAGAATGGGCTAAAAGCTTGTCAGCAGGGGCCATATATTTTGACTTATCAACCCAATCAATGAACTATCTATGGGAACATGTCAAGATAGGTATTTTTAACATAAGAAAACTATTGTATGTTATCCATCAAGCCCCATGAGTGAATGTTAGAGTTGATCGGAGGCATCCCTTAAGAGAATTCACTAGTCCCTGAGTGTGCAAAAAGAATGAATTTCCATCATGCATTCCATGAAAACCATAGGGGATAGAGATGAACTGTCAACTCCTACACATGCATGAAAAAGTTATCTAAGAAATTACATGAGGATTTTATCTAAATTTAGATGGAGGAGATGTAATAATGAGGTTTATATCATGACCAAATCTCTCAGAACAGGCCAAAAGTTGATCAATAGGGGCTGCATAATCTGGCTCATTAGCCTAATCAATGAACCGTCTTTATGGACATGTTTGAATGTGAATTTTTAAGATTTAAAAACCTTTGTGTTATCTTTGTTAGGCTCTAGGAATGAAATTTTTAGTTTTTCAGAGGCATCTCTTAAGATAATTCACTCATCCCTAATTGTGCAAAATGAGCAAACTTCTATCATGCATTACATCAGAATCGTGAAGGATAAAGATAAATTGTCATCTCCTACACATGCATGAATGAGTCCCATAAGAATTATATGTAGTAATTTATCTAAATTGATATGGATGAGATGTAACAATGAGGTTTCTCTCATGACCAAATCTCTTAGAATAGGCCAAAAGTTGGTTAATAGAGACTATATATTTTTAATCATCATCCCAATTGATAGATTGTCTACAAAAAAACATCCACATGGATGTTTTTAGGAGATAACTGTCAAGGGATCTGTAGCTCTAACAATTAGAGCACAATTGATTACTTTCTTATATGCAATTAAACATGGAAATTATACCAAAATGATAAAGTAGCTAGAAACTTGAGACAACAAAGAATTTGAGAGACAATACACACTCTTGTATTAGAAATTAATAGAAGAAAATACAATAAGGAAGATGCCACTTCTTCCTCCACCTTAAAGGCTTGCCACACCTCAAGACCTTCTTCCCTCTCTCTCTTGCTCAACACAACAACTCTAAAGCCTGAGTTGCTATCCCTCCTTGAATGCTTCAGCTGATCTCCTTAACCTTACACCTGTAGATCTCCTTGACCTTGCTAGCTTCAATGATTTTACTTGCTTAGAATTATTTACAATACATGCCTTATGGGTCTATAAATAAGATCCCATGCTTACAAAAATAGAAGTCTAACTACTAAAATTAGACACACAGCCCGCGACTTAAATTAGCCCCTTAGCATGCAAACACACGGTTCAACTAACTGACTGTTCATCAACAGTAGTTCCAAAAATACACAGGCGACCGATGCCAGTCCCCGCTGGTCTGGTGCTGCCGACGTCGGCCGACTTCCTGCCATCGCCGGTCTCCTTCTCCTCTGCACTTGACCAACGTCGATCATACTGCCGACGCCGGTGGCTCTGGTTCTTCAACATCCTTCTTTGTGTCTGCAAATGGTTGAAGCTTTTAGCTCCACACCTTAACAATCTCCCACTTGGAGATAAATAGCTGCAACTTGTACCTATACCTATACACCATCTATTTTGTTCCTTAGGCTCTGTATCCCTCTTCAACGTCACTCTTGAAGACCAACCACCACGCAAACCTGTGATGCTATACCTGTCTCTTATGCCACAAGAATTTTTGCTGCTCCCAAATTCTCCATGACATACATCTGAACCAACTCTACCCTTAGCTCAGAGAACTCCCTGTATATGAAACCCTGCAACAAGTAACACAATACAGTAACAGGATAATGTAGCTAATATTATCCAACCTGGTAAAGATAAAATACAATGGTCAAACCTCCATTGTTCTACAGCAAAATCAAGACCATATACCATAGCCTTCTGTCTCATGTGTCCATCCACTCTCTTCTCTAAAATGGGAATCCATCCCTCTATCCAGTGCTTCCTTCCAGCTGACAACACTACCAACAAATACCTGTTTGGTTCTCCAAGGACTCACACTCCTCATCCATACCAAGCTCCCACTGTTTCTGGATTCTACCTGCATTGCTTCTTCCATCTTCCTAGTTCATGACTATCAGTAAGCAATATAAAGAAGGTGAACAACGAATATGAGGTTCACATACCTTTCCTGACCTCCACATGGGTGTTTGAGACTTATTAATTCACCCAACATCCGTTCCAATGACCGATCTAGACCATCTCCAAGTCTGCTTCCGACCGATGTCGGTTCCCTGCACTGATCCTGACTACCGACGTCATTTCCCTGGCCGACGCTGGTGTCCCTCCTACCGACATCGGTCCTTATGACCAACGTCAGACTTCTCCTATCCAACCTACCGACCCTACTGGTTTGCACATGACCGATGTCGGTATCTGGATGACTGACATCGGTGCCAAGCTACCGACATCGGTGTCTATGTGTTCCTATAAGTGATGAAATTTTCATCTGCGAGCTCTTCTTGGATCAAACCTCTATCCATGCTACCCTGCTCAGACTTATTCAACCCCTGTGACTGATCTCTGTCCTTCATCTCCTCCAAAAACACCAAGGCTTCTTTGTTCCTGTCAAAAGCATCAAATTTCCTCTTTCTGCAATGAACTGTATTTATGCTTTCCAAATTTGAACACATACCTTTTGAATCAAGAACTTCCATTCCCTCCCTGTTCTTGTGACCAAGCCTATTAGGCCACATCTTCGAATCTACACCAGAAGTGGAATCAGTAATACAAGTAGATAGATAAAGAGTATCTACTTTCTTACCTCTTGCTAGAACAAGTGCTCCCTTGGTAACCTTCCAAGAATCTGTCGTGAGGGTTATTGTGCATCCCTCATCTCCCAACCTTCCTACATAAATCAGACTCTGCTTCAGAATCGGAACATGCATGACCTCTTTCAACACCCACATGTTGTCAATCTGCAATCTCAGCTGCACTTTCCCTTTGCCAACTATCTGACAAGGTGTACCATCCCCTAAATAGAGCACTCCAAAATCTCCCTGTTCATACTCATAAAACAAATCTCTGTTTGGGGATGCATGAAAAGATGAACCAGAATCTAAAATCCATGATCCTACCTGACTATCTGAAGAAAGTATGAGAGCATCCTGCATCACAATATTTGCATCCTTTGCTTCTTCAATACCTGCATGTTGATTCTCTTTATCTCTCAACCAACACTCCTTCTTTGTATGTCCTTTCTTTCCACAAAACCAGCAGGTAATACCTTTGGACTCGGATCTCCTTCCTGACCTTGATTTCCCTTGCTCAACCTTCTCCCTTTGCCTTTCCCTGCTTTCTGCACTTAGAGCATTCCCTGATGATTCACCTATGCTTCTCCTGTGTATTTCCTCATTCAAGATCACACTCACAACATTATCAACTTTTAAGATTTTAGAAGCAGATGCAGAATTACTTACTGCCATAACCATACCGTCCCAACTTTCAGGCAAAGAACATAAAATCAAGAGAGCCTTTACCTCATCATCAAAAACAATATTGACTGAAGCTAGTTGGTTTACCAAACCATGGAAATCACTGAGATGAGTATGTACCGATCCACCTTCCTGCATTTGCAAAGTAAATAGTTGCTTCATAAGGTATACCTTATTAGAAGCCGAGGGCTTTTCGTATAAATTTGCCAAGGACTTTATCAACTCTTCCGTTGTCTTGCACTGTGATAAGCTAGAAATCACAGATGATGCAAGGCTCAACCTTATGGAACCGAGAGCCTTCCGATCAAGAATGTTCCATTCTTCATCCTTCATATCTGTGGGCTTGCATGCAACCCCACCCAATGGTAAGTACAAATCCTTCTGATACAGATAGTCCTCAATCTGCATCCTCTAATGTTGATAATTCTTGCCGTTAAACTTCTCCATTCGTAGCCTACTTTCTTCTGCCATTGCTGAACTCCCACTCAATCAGAAAACCCTGTGAATGACCTATAATAAAAAACAATACCCTGCTTCCAGCAAATCGTAGCTCTGATACCACTTGTCAGGGGATCTGTAGCTCTAACAATTAGAGCACAATTGATTACTTTCTTATATGTAATTAAACATGAAAATTATACCAGAATGATAAAGTAGCTAGAAACTTGAGACAACAAAGAATTTGAGAGACAATACACACTCTTGTACTAGAAATTAATAAAAGAAAATACAATAAGGAAGATGCCACTTCTTCCTCCACCTCAAAGGCTTGCCACACCTCAAGACCTTCTTCCCTCTCTCTCTTGCTCAACACAACAACTCTAAAGCCTGAGTTGCTATCCCTCCTTGAATGCTTCAGCTGATCTCCTTGACCTTACACCTGTAGATCTCCTTGACCTTGCTAGCTTCAATGCTTTTACTTGCCTTAGAATTATTTACAATACATGTCTTATGGGTCTATAAATAAGATCCCATGCTTACAAAAATAGAAGTCTAACTACTGAAATTAGACACACAGCCCGCGACTTAAATTAGCCCCTTAGCATGCAAACACTCGGTTTAACTAACTGATTGTTCGTCAACAGAAGTTCTGAAAATACACAGGCGACCACTGCAAGTCCCTGCTGGTCTGGTGCTGCCGATGTCGGCCGACTTCCTGCCATCGCCGGTGTCCTTCTCCTCTGCACTTGACCGACGTCGGTCATACTGCCGACGCCGGTGGCTCTGGTTCTTCAGCATCCTTCTTTGTGTCTGCAAACGGTTGAAGCTTTTAGTTCCACACCTTAACAATAACAAACTTTTTTTGGTATCCATCAGTTTTAGGGAGTGAAATTTGCAATTGATTGGAGGATTTCTTTAAGAGAATTCACTGGCCCCCAAGTGTGCAAAATGAGAAAACTTACATCATGCATTGCATGAGAACCATGATGGATAAAGATAAACCATCATATCCTACACGTATATGGATGAGTATTCTAAGAAAGCCATACAAAATTTTATATAACTCAAGATGAATGAGATGCAACAATGAGGTTTCTCTCACGGCCAAATCTCTTAGAATAGGCTAAAAGCTGGTCAGTAAGGGTTGTATATTCTGACTCATCAACCCAATCGATGAATCATTTATGTAGACATATTTGGATGGACATTTTTAGGCTAGAGAAACCTTTGTTCAGTATCCATCAAGCCTCAAGAGTGAAATTTGTATTTGATTAGAGGCATCCCTTAAGAAAATTCATTAGGCTTCAAGTGTGTAAAAAGAGTGAACTTTTGTCGTGTATTGCACGAGAACTATGAGGGATAGATACGAACCATCATCTCCTAAACATGTATAAACAAGTCCTATAAGATATCCCAAGAGGATTTTATCTAAATCAAGATGAACAAGAGATAGTAATGAGGTTTATCTTATGGCCAAATCTCTCAAAATGGACAAAAGTTAGTCAGTGGGGGCCATATATTCTGACTCATCAACCCAATTGATGAACCATCTATGTGGACAAATCAAGATAGGAATTTTTAGGATAGACTAACCTTTGTCTGGTCTCCACCAAGCTATAAAATTGAAATTTGTAGTTGTTCAAAGGCATCCCTTAAGAGAATTCACTGGTCCTTGAGTGTGCTAAAAGAGCGAACTTCCATCATACATTGCAAGAGAACCATAAGGGCTAGAGATGAACCATCAGATCTTAAACATGAAATGAGGAGTCCTATAATATATCCCAATAAGATGTTATCTAAATTGAGATGGGTGAGACATATAAATGAGGTTTATCTCTTGGCTAAATCTCTTAGAATAAGCCAAAAGTCTGTTAGCAGGGGACATATATTCTGACTCATCAACCCAATCGATGAACCATCTATGTAGACACATCAAGATAGGTATTTTTAGGCTAGAACTACCTATGTATAATATCCATCAATCCCTAAGAGTGAAAATTATAGTTGATTTGTGATATCCTTTAAGAGAATTCATAGGTCCTCGAGTGTGCAAAAAAAGCAAACTTTCATAACATATTGTAGGAGAACCATGAGTACTAGAGATGAACCGTTAGCTCCTAAACATGCATGAACAAGTCCTATAATATATATTAGGAGTATTTTATCTAAATTGAGATGGAGGAGATACATTAATTTGGTTTTATCTCATAGATAAATCTCTTAGAACATGATAAACGTTGGTCAACAAGGGTCGTATATTCTGAGTCATCAACCTAATCGATGAACCATCTATGTGGACACATTGAGATAGGTATGGATGTTATTCTCAAATGCATAGTTACATACACATTGAGTATGATGTTAAACTGATATTTTTAACATTTGACCTTACATAGGTTCTATTATTTTTTCATCTACTTCAACCAAATACTTTGGTGTTCATCTTATTATCCTTGAACGTATTGGGTGTAGGAGCTATATTTTGTATTAAATTGGGTGGTGTTAACACTTTAAACATAGTAGGGATAATAGAGGGTTGACTATCTACATTAGACCTTATATGTGAATTACATTCCACTTCATTATGAGACACATGATTTGGGGTAATTACTTGATGATGATTATCATCATACTCAAAAATTCCATTTTGAATGGATCTTTAATTATATTGTGTTTGCTCATATGTTTCATCATTAATTACAAATTCATTACTTACATGCTCTAAATTTTGAATTTTATCTTCCAACAAAGATTGATTAGGTTATTTATCTCATTTATAAACATATGTAAACTAAATTCTATAGAATTGGACATGTTATTTTAATTTGAAATATTAATTTGTGTAGAAGAAACAACTTCACCTTGCCTAGAAGCTATTATGGATGCTCTCCTATCCTCTTGTATTTTTTATTTCCTCATTTCTATTCAATTTCATCTTTTTTTAGCTCTTTGATTGGTCTTTTGTGACGACTTCCCAAACTAATTATTTATCATTACCAAAATAAAACAATTGTAGATTTAAACTTGAAGAATTTGTAGTGATTCAAGAAAAGTAAATGAAAAATTTACCAAATTCACATAGTTAAAGTAGAAAAACCAATTTTTAATTTAGAAAGAACAAAAAAAATGAGTAATTATTGTGGGAAAGTAAATTAAACATTTAATATGAAATTTATATATAAGATACCTACTTGTGTCTAGAGACTCCTAATTTACCCAAACCAAATGTGTGTGCCAACAACTCATCAGTCAAGGCCATATCCTATAAGTCCCTTGAAGTGCCATCATTATCATCTAAATGTCTAGTGCATATAACATCACAACATCTGCATTGGTTGGGTCAGGTATGGCCAGTAGCTAGATTATCTCAAGCATATATCTTAAAAGTCTACTTGTATGATGAATAATTTTATTAGTAAGTACACTAAGTGCATGAAAAGTGTCTATCTATATAACCTTTATCACTATAGAAGGAATCTCTAGATGAAGTGGCTTTTGGGTAGGAATCCTTACAAGCTAATTAGGTACATGATGCATACCTAGTCAATCTTGCATGGGGCCTTTCCCTCAACACTAAAACTCACCATAGTCAAAGTAGTTTGAAATTTGATTGAAGATAAACTCGCAATAGAGTTTCCTTAAAAAGTACAAATAGACCTCATGGTTATTGCAAGGGGAATAGTTAAACACCACCCACTATCACTTCTAAAAATTTACTTTAATCAAATTGTGTTGGCATCGGTGGATTGAGAAATTTTTGGTTGTTATGGAAAATGGGGCGTTGGTGGTCAGATTGATAAATAAGGCATAAATTTTATCTTTTGTTATATTTTTCTTCTTCACCTCAGATGCTGACAATTTATCAGCATAATATGCACTACAACTATCCTTATATGACCTCCATACATCAATTTAACTCGTTATTGAGTCAACTTGACCTAATAATAACTCTAAGGTATTGGCCAAATAGGTGTGATGGGTATTTGTGGAAGTGGGATCCTTCATTCTCCTAATTATCTACTAAATTTTAATTTTGTTATCCATTATGTGAGAAAATATATCCTCCATACTACTTGGGGGATCTAGTGGAACTATAGGAGGGGTTAGACATAGGGTTAGGAGGGTTGGGTGGAGGGTTAGGTAGAGGATAGGTAGAGGGTTAGGTGGAGCATGCCGACCTATTGAAGAAAAATTAAAAATCAAACTATAAAATTTACATTAAAAAAATTAAAATAAATTGATTTGATATACAAAAATCATACCTCTTCTTCATGACAACATCGTCAATTTCATGATTACAAGCTAAAAGGAAGATATACATGCCAAAATATGAGATGGAGGGAAAAAGGAAGATTTTTGAGATAAAGCATGACCACAAAGCACCAAAACATGAACGAGAAGCAAGAAAAAATTAGAGGAGCCAAGGATTTTTTTGTTTTTTAGTTTTAGAAATAAATACACGTTATGTTTTAATATAGGAACACACACATTCCTATAACATGTACACATTCCTATATTTAAACATAATGTGTAAGCATTATTATTATAATGTGGATGAAATATGGCTCAAGTATCTTGAGCCATAACATGTATGATTTATAAAAATAATGCATATGCATTATGTTACATTGCATATGCATAGTGGGTTATGTCAGCAGAATTGCCCCCCAACTCTGTGCACATACCCACTTATCCTTCTCTCATTTTTATAGAGGATTTTTGACTTGATAACCCTTGATCACTGTTAGATCCATTAACAGGGTTCTTGTAATGGTGATACTTGTCACCTTCTCACTTTTCCTAGTGCTTTATTGAAATCTTGACCTATCATGTACTATCTATCAAGATCTGTCAACTTTATCGCATATCATTGATCAATGGGAGCATGCTCAAAATTTTAATCATGCCTCACGATCTTGACACTTGGCACATCCACACTTATCCTGAGTCTTTTTGAATTTTTAACTTTGAACATGCATGATTAGATCATCTTCCTCATGTTAACATGTACCATTTGCTTGCGATCTGCTAGGTCAGTTATGATTGGCTCCAAATTAACAATGAAAATAATGAATTCAAAATTTGAGGAACAAATAACTTAGTATAAAATCTCAGCCTAAGGTCTTGGTGCATAAATAAATACAATAGAATTTTTAGGATAGGACTTGAAGCTAAGTTCATAAGAAAGGGACCAAGCATTAATTAGACCAAATAGATAAAAACACTAAGAGCCATAGAAAAGAAAAGGGACTAAATATGAATTTTAGACTAAGGTTTGGTAGTGTTAAAATTTAAACTAAGTCCATGACATATTTAAAGTGTTCCCACATAAATTGATCCCACCACTTTGAATTTAAATCAAAGGGCCTAAGCAAATGAAATTGGAACAAGGGTCTTAAAGTGCTCAAACATGACTTCAATTGGAGTTTGACAGACCAAAGGTTAGTAAAGACCAGATTAATAGGGTATTTGACCTTTTGATGAACACTTAAAAATAGGATGTGGGATAAACAAATTAGGCATTTATGCTTAACAAGGGCTTAATTTCTTAATTGTAATTCTAGGCACTGACACACTAGATTAGGGGCTAATTAATGGACTTGTAACACTTGGCACTGAATTACTTGTGGGTTGTTCATTAGTTTAATATCATCATAATTACCATCAATAAAAATAGATTTAGACTTCTCAATATTGTCTTTATCTTTCTCATTACCATACACTCCCCTTTCATAACAAATAAAATCTCTTGACATAACTACACTATTAGTGATAGGATTATAAAGCTTATAAGCTTTGATTTGTTTACTGTACCCAATAAAAATATAAGACTCACTCTTTGGATCTAATTTATTCATTTTATAATCAACTACATGAACATAAGCTAAACAACCAAAAGTTTTGAAATATTTGACATTAGGCTTCTTTTCATACCATAGGTCTTATGGATTCATATTTTCAAGTGCACTAGTGGGACTTCAGTTGAGAATATATACTATTATAGCAACCCCATCACCCCAAAAAGAGTTGTTCAATCACTTTGTTTGTAACATGATCCTTTGATATTTCAACCACTTTACAATTTTTCCTTTCAACCACACCATTTTATTGAAGGGTGTACGCAGTTGTGATTTGCCTTTTGATGTCATTCAAATCATAAAAATTCATAAAATTGTTTGAATAGAAATCACCTCTGTGGTCAATCCTTAAGCACTTTATTCTATAACCACTTTCATTTTCTGTAAGGGCTTTAAATATCTTAAATGTATCAAATGCTTCATTTTTTGTTTCAAAAATTAAACCCAACACTTTCTTGAATAATAATCAATAACTATAATGAAATATGATGACTTACCCAAACTTTTTATTTGCATAGGACCACAAATATCTGAGTGAACCAATTGAAGTGGATGATAAACTCTCCATGCACTACCTTTTGGAAACTTTTATTTTGTATGTTTGCCCTTAACACATCCTTCTCAAACCTATTTATGCTCTTCAACCTTTGGCAAACCATAAACTAATTCTTGTGATATTAGTAACTTCAAACTTTGAAAATTCAAGTGTCCATACCTAAGATGTCATAACCAACTTTAATATTCATATGCCATTTTCAAAAGGATGTTATTATGCTCTCCAAACTTCAATGAGAACATCCTATTCTCAGACATAGGTAAAATTGTAACAACCTTATTTCCTTCATTCTTATCATAGATCATGCATTGATTATCATAAAAAATCACCTTATATTTATTTTTACGTAGTTGTCCAATACTTAGCAAATAATATTTTAAATTTAGGGTGTAATAAATATCACTAATACTTTTCATACCTTTTGTAGTATTGACCTTCATAGTTCCTTTTGATTCAACCTCCAAAGATTTATCATCACCAAGTTTGATATTTATTTTGAAATTCCTATCCATATTAAAAAATAACATATTATTCCCTAACATGTGATTAGAACAACGTAAATTTAGATACCAAACCTCATTAATACTATTTTCAGCTTTGTCATATGAAATGAATAAATTAAATGAAGCATAACCATCCTCATTAGCATAATTATCACTTCTATTTTCATTTCCTATTTTTAATCTACATTCACAATCAAAGTGAGCATACATGTGACAATAGTAGCAATGAATATTTATTTTATCAAATCTACCCATACCTCTATCCCCTATAGCTGAACCGCCTCCTCTTCCTTTGTATCATCTTGAATAATTGTATATGATTTTACCAGAAACCAAACTTTTATCTTTATGATGCTTCAATACAAAAATATATCTCATTTTCACAATGAATTTTGAATCTGAAGCATTCACTAATAATATTTTCATATCCCAATAGACATGGACATTTCCAAAAAAACAAGATCAATAGTATTTTTGACCCCTGATTTTCCTTAAGTATGATAGCTAGTTATATAGTTTATAGATGGATCGTTTATCACTGCAAAATCCATTCTCCTAGTATGTTTCTGGGCAGGCTTGTGGTTTGACCACTCTGCATATTTCAAGATCCCATAATTAACCAATGCATCTAGAATATCAAAAAGAATTTATAGCAACATGTTATTATCTACACTATACATTAATATGTATTTGTAGATGATATCAATTATCTTGGTACCTTTTCAAAAACTTTAAATAAGCTTGTTTCTCAACTCTAATTAAGTACCAAGCAAGAGTGCCTCATTATCGGCAATGTCATTCATGCACTCAGAGTATTGACTAAAAGAAAATTGAAAATATTCATCCTCAGGGGCATAGAAGATAACCCCAACTTCATCTAATGACATTCTCCAAACAACACCCTTGTTGTCGAACTGCACATCAAGAAAAACTAGTTTTTCAACAACATCCACATGTACAACAAGGTTACCCAATTCCACATTCGTGTGTGGCACTTCAATTAGAGAAAACTTTGGATCTTCAATTACATCATGATTGGGTAATTCATATGCTTGTGTCATATTATCATCACAAGAAATTTTATATGTTGGGACACGTACCTTCTTAATTGCAATCCAAATTTGATTAGCAATAGTAACACTCATCATTTCCATGGATGTAGAAAACTTAATCTGGGAGGCTTGACCATTGAACATCAAAATCTCATCATCATCAGATATAGATTCAAGATCATCCGCATCTTCATCACTTGGTTTAGCAGTATCACATTGAGGATGTGGAAGGAAGCACTTATCACACCAATCAATATCAATATCACAATTTATCACATTGACTTTGGCATGCAATAGATCATGGACTTATTTTATATCCCCTCTATTTTGATTTATGTCATCATGTACGTGCCTCTTCCCTCTATCATTTTATCTAATGTGGAAAGCAGGCTTTTTTTATGCTTCATTCGAATTTGGAGCTCCATCTTGACTTATATACGCATGAGGTATCCCCTTCTCAAATATAGACAACTTGTAGGACATCTTTGATAGCGCAAGCCAAAGTCTTAACAGTCTCCTCAAGGTTGGATGGCTTAGTGGTCTACATTTTTTTCTGGATCAACCATCTTTATATCAGCCCGCTTGTTCATTGGCTTTCCAATAACCTTTATATTACTCTAAATTTGGATGGCCATATTGAATGTCAACTTCATGTTTATGGGAGCCTTATCCCTCAATTAATATGCAACCTTCTTATCAAAGGCATCATAATATTTTATCAAGCATGTTGTATCACTAGCCTTGATGTTCTTGGGTAGTTACATCATAGTCTTGTTGAACCATGTGTTGAAGTCCTACACACACTCATTAAGATTATTTTTGATGTTTTAAAAATCAACCAAAAGAAACCTTGGATCAATTCTATCATCATAATGAATTCTAAAAACATTCTTCATTTATTTCCACAAATCAATGCATCCATAGGGAAGGGAATTGAACCATTTACATGCATCTTCTTCCAACATATGATAATCAAATTAATGCACACATCCTAATACTCAACCTCATAATATTCAATGATATTGTGAAAATTCCTCAAGTGCTTATCACCACTCACTACATTGTTCATTTGAAATTTTGGAAGGCGGTTCCTTGTTTTGGGACTTCATTGGGATAGCCTTCCATGTCATCAAAATTGATAAGCCTAAATCTAGGAATGCAAAATGCAGGATGCTAATTATAATCTGTGTCCCTATGCCTCATGATTAGTTCAATGGGAGGTTTAAAAAAATGGTAAAGGGATGTGATGGGGTGAATGAGGTGGACTTTATGGATCAAACTTAGGAGGGGATTTAACTACTTGAGGAGCTGGATAATAAATTGCATTGTATGAATCTAAATCACTAGGATAGCTATGATAATCTTCAATAATAGGAATTTCAACAAAAAGTTTAGGATTACCAGAATCTTGATAGCGCAAATAGTCTTTTGCAATTGCACTTTACTCTTCAACAGGCTTCCAAACTTGTCTCATTTTTTGATGAACATGTAAGGGTGAGACAAGTTTCTTAGATGAGTCACCTTTGAAGGATAACCCTAGTCCTTCTAGCTTTGAAAGCAAAATAACTCTCAAAGTTGACAATAGTTGAAGTGAGCATTGATTTTTTTTTAAACTAAATGATGTTTTGGAGTCGCCACTAGAAGCAATCTTGTAGAATATAACCATTTACAAACTGATTATGATACATGCTGAAATTGAAATTTGTTGAATTTAGTGATGATAATATCACAAAGACACTAAAAATTTCAAACTAATGTTCAAAAGGGGGAAAAAACCTTCCAACATGTAACTTTAATAGCTCTTTGTAATAAATGCATCAGAAGTCAAATTGTAAAATCTTTCAATTCCTGGCATGTCCCCAGTGGAGTGTTATAGTATTGATGGCCAGGTTAGTCTGAGTGTATTAAATACCAGTAGAGAACTTTCACCATGAAATACTTATAGATCTTTTCAAGTGTCCCCAACAATGTAAGTAACCAAGACTTTAATTTAATCCATGGTAATAGCATCGATTGAGTGTTGGTTCCTAGTTGTACACCTCTTATGCTCTTCCTTGCACACTTGAAGAAAAATGACAAATGAAGATTAAAAAACTGCTAATATGTCATTGTAATTGGGGAAGGGTTTGGTATCTAGAATGGATCAGATGCATAAAATGACTGAGAGGCACTGATAGAGGGCATGGTCAGCTCCATACTACTTTTGGCTTTTCCTAAACCAAGGTGAGAGGACCAAATGGGTGGCTTGTTCACATGGAGAGAATCTATAATTCAACCTTTATGGGAATTTTTGGCACAAGGGAACACAAATGTGACCAAGGCATAACCAAATTTATTTACTCCACCCAAGAAGGGTTGTCACATGAGATGAATAAATGCTCTAGGTCACATATAAGTTACTGAAGATAGATGGGTATATGACTACAATCTTCATTCTCAAGAATTTTCAACAATAGGGGGCTGAAAAGAAGACTAAAATGCTAAGCTTTGAAGCACAAAATGTAGACACATGTTATATAAGAAAAATTTTATGCATTTGCAAGGCAAATAACACTTAACATATGCAAAGGTTGTATTATTTGTAGGGTAGGATAGGGCCAGATAGCTAAAAATGAATTATGGTGTGCTAGTGGTTTTCAAATTGTAGGGTTTCCTTGAACATACATGACATCATTTATTGTAAAGATGTAGAAAAAATAACTAACAAGTTAAGGGGAACTACCGAGAGTAATTTACATCTATTGGTGCCAATACAAGGCAAGTACCCAAATGACCCATGAAACCCTAGAGCATTAACTGCACTTAGAATCTCAAATACCTTTCACTATCAAATTCATGAACCTAAGGTGCCCTTACAAGGTATTAAATAAAATATTTACAAATCTCTATGTAAAAAGGGTTTTATAACCCATATTTATGCCTAAGATGACAACCATATATAAACACAAAACTAGATATCCAATTAGCATAACATGTAAAACATCTTATTGAATTTCATTAACAGGAAATAGTAAGAACCTCAACTATTTTCCATTATCTAGTAATAAAACCTTACATACATCAATGTTTCAAAATGCTTCCATGGGTACAAGCATGGTGGATTTACTCCATGTTGGATAGGGGAGACATATAAACATGATCTCAGAGCTTGCTAATGGCTATACAACTGCAACTCCCTTAGCAAGATAGATAACATGTACATAACAATGATCCCAAAATTTGGAAGTGCCTATACTTAGAAAGAAAAACAAAGATCAACAACAACCAACCAAAGAATAGAGGAGAAACCCCTTATTTATACACTTTTTACACCCATTTGCAATCCAAGAATGGTGTTACATTTTTCAAATTTGTAAAACAACCCTCCAAGTTCTGTCAAGATGCTCCCAACTAGAATATGCCCTTTGCCTTGGAATCTTCACCCATTTTAATAAAAAAGCATTGCTCTAACTACCTCTACAAGGAATGATGAATATTTACAACAAATCCTTTGTTTTCTTGGCTAGAGATGCCTTTCACATGAGCTAGAAGGTGAAAATTCATGGTGGAGGCCAAACAAACTTTTTCCTCATGTGTAACTACATGGAGATTCCCTTGCCACTTGCTTGCATAATTGGAACCCCCTGAATAACTGCCCTTCTTCATATACATGCGATAGAACAACCTGCTCTTGCAATGATTGATTTTGATCACTCTATACCCTTGGCTACTTGAGAAATCTTCTTTGGAGTGGCCCGCGCCTTGATCTTTCAAACCTACAATGTATCTCCCATGGAGGAGCTTCTACAAGCAAAGCATGAGAAAATACAATACTTAGGTTTATTTGACCTTTTTACATTTTAGATCTAACTTGTTTTTTCAAATTTTGCTTTTTGCACTTTTGCCTTTTGCAAATTTGACCTTTTAGTGTTTTGTCCATTTTTAAATGCATAAATGCAATATTTTCACCTTTTGACGTTTTGAAAAAATCAATACTTTACATTTCCCTTCACGGAATGCAATCCATGTCTTCTATCATTGATACTAAGAAATATCACCATGTATTGCCTCACCAGGGACTTTATTACCTAGAGCCAAGGAAACCTCATGAGCATCTCACGTAGTCTAATTGAACACCATTGTCATTCCACCTTCATGAGGTTCCTTTAGGATACTTCTGCAGTCCTCTTGTGAAATAATTCAACCTCTTTTAGAGTGTGGTGGATTCACCTGATTTTGGATCTTGACCTAGGCAACTTGCACCAAATGATGACTTATATCCATTAACATTTTTGGTCATTCATTTTAAAATTTTGTGTGGAAGGAATATTTCTGGACTAACACATTTATTTTTGATTTTTGCACTTTTCTTTCAACCCACAGGTCACCGCTGAACCTACAGAAAGGACACGTACCTTCACACCAACTGGGCATGTACCTTGTCTCTTCTCAACTTTCCCACTCATTCCATTCCTATGTTTATCTTTGTGATGTGGGATCCGGAGTCTATCATGCAATTTTCAAGTTAATAAATTGCAAATTTTTTCTCCATTTCCCCTTTCTGCCAACTATCACGTTGCATTCTTTACATTTAGGGATCTGGATGTATGGAGATAAATTGCAGCTTGGCAATTGTATTTCTGCATGTGGTTTTGAGACCTTTCTTGTGTGTCTCTTCGCTACAATATAGGTTCACATGGGCTCCCTAGCTGTTAGGGTGTGGAGCTAAAAGCTTCACCAAGGAGCATACATTATTAGTTTCAGGTCTACATAGACACCGGCGTCGGTCAGGAGCAACCGACGTTGGCAAGGTGCAGTTGCAGAGGCGCCAACGTCGACAGTGGGTCGGCTGACGGTAGTCACAGGCAAGCAGCAGGAACCGACGTTGGTTATCTGTGCGTCCAAAAATCTATTTTCGAGGACAGAAGCGAGTGTTTGCATGATGAGTTTGAGTTGTAGTCTTAAGCTCGCGTCTCTATTATTAGCAATACTATTTTTAGTGCCCTTGTTCAAGTGGCTTAACTGTTTGTTGTAAGTGCATGCTCAAATCTCCTAATTCTATAATTAGAATTAGATCTTCCTAGCTTATTGTAGTTAGTGGATTATTGTGGTAATTCATTGTATGTGAAGAACAATACAGAATTGAATCAATCCAGGTTTGTTGGACTTGATTGTTCTTGAGAGAGAGAGAGCTCTTAAGGAATAGAGATCTAGTGAGAGATCTATACATCTAGGAGAGGTGTGGAAGAAAGAAGTTTCTTCAATTGTATTCCTTTTGTAAAGAGTTTGTTAATACAAGTTTTCAGGGTGGTTTCTTGTATCTCATGTTCTTGCTATTTATCATTCTAGTTACTTGTCTATCTAATTTAATTCTGTGTTTATTGCTTTCACAAGTGTAATCTATTGTTGGTTGATCCCCAACAAGTGGTATCAGAGCTCAGGTTCACTAACAGGTGGTTCAGATCTGTATAGTGCGTATTGATTACAGATTCTCATAGGGATTTCTGTTTGAGTGGGAGAAGCAATGGCAGATGAAAGTAAACTGAGGATGGAAAAGTTCAATGGCAAAAATTACCAACATTGAAGAATGTAGATAGAGGACTATCTGTATCAAAAAGATCTCTACTTACCGTTAGGTGGGGTTGCAAAGAAGCCCAAAGACATGGAGGATGAAGAATGGGAAGTTCTTGATAGAAAGGCTCTGGGTTCTATAAGACTGAGTCTAGCATCCACTGTGATATCTAATCTATCACAGGCAAAGTCTACGGTAGAGTTGATGACTACGTTAGCAAATTTGTATGAAAAACCCTCAGCTTCTAATAAGGTATATCTTATGAAGCAGTTATTTAATTTGCATATGAATGAAGGTGGATCTGTTTCTACTCATCTGAATGATTTCAATGGAATTGTGAATTAATTAAGTTCAGTGAATATAGTGTTTGATGATGAAATAAAATCTCTTTTAATATATTATGTTCTTTGCCTGAAAGCTGGCATGGCTTAGTAATGGCAGTAAGTAATACTGCATCTGCATCAAATATTTTGAAAGTAGAGGATGTTGTTAGTGTTATCTTGAATGAGGAAATACGCAGGAAAAGCACAGAAGAGACATCTAGGAATGCTTTAAGTTTTGAGAGCAGGGGGAGGCAGAAAGAGAAGAGCAAGAAAGGCAGATCAAGATCCAAATCTAAGGGGAAAGGCAGATCTAAATCCAAAAATGGCAGAAGGCCACAATGCTGGAATTGTGGAAAGATGGGGCACATAAGCAGAGATTGTTGGTCAAAGCCTAAGGAGGACAATCAGCACGAAGGAAAGGAAGAAGCCAAGGTTGCAGGTATTGCATAAGATGCTTTAATTTTCTCTTTGCATAATAATATAGAATCTTGGGTGTTAGATTCTGGTGCATCTTTTCATGCTACCCCTAACAGGGAATATTTTAGTGACTATATCCATGGAGACTTTGGAATAGTGTATCTAGGGGATGATGAGCCTTGTAAAATAATTGGCAAAGGTAATGTGCAGCTAAAGATGCAGAATAGCAACACATGGGTGTTGAGAGATGTGATGCATGTTCCTAGCTTGAAGAGAAATTTGATTTCTGTAGGAAAGCTAGGGGATGAGGGTTGTACAAAAAATCTCACAGCAGAATCTTGGAAGGTGACCAAGGGTGCACTTGTTATGGCCAGAGGTAAGAGAGAAGGTACTATCTATTTGTGTAATTGTGTTACTAACAAATCTCCTTTTGTATTATCTACTTCAGATGTGGATGCTAAATTGTGGCACTCAAGGCTTGGCCACATGAGTGAGAAGGGGATGTCAATTCTTAAGTCCAAAGGTATGCTTTCAGATTTAAAAGGCATAGATCTAGAGTTTTGTGAGCACTGTGTATTTGGAAAACAGAAAAGGGTTAGTTTTCTCAAGACTGGGTCTACTAAGAAGAGGCATAAGTTACAGCTTGTTCACACAGACGTGTGGGGACTGGCTCAGGTTGCTTCCATTAGAGGATCATAGTACTATGTATCTTTCATAGATGATGCTACAAGGAAGGTATGGATCTATTGTATTAGAAGAAAATCTGATGTATTTGAGACTTTTAAGATTTGGAAAGCTATGGTTGAGAATGAAACATGTAAGAGATTGAAGTGCCTGAGATCAGACAATGGCAGTGAGTTCTGCAGTCATAAGTTCAGAGATTATTGTTACATGCATGGAATCCGCAGGCAAACGACGGTTCCAAGGACACCTCAGCAGAATGGAATTGCTGAAAGGATGAACAGGACAATAATGGAGTGTGCAAGATGTATGAGATTGCATGCCGGTTTGCCCTTATAGTTTTGGGCACAAGCTGTTGACACTGCAGTATACCTGATTAACAAAGGACCCTCTACAGCTCTGGATGGTGGTATTCCAGAAGAGGCATGGATAGGTAAAAAGGTTGATCTCTCATATCTCAAAGTTTTTGGTTGTGAAGCCTTTGTGCACATAGATAAAGAAAATAGAAAGAAGCTTGATGCTAAGTCTATGAGGTGCACGTTTATTGGCTATGGCTCAGATGATTTTGGTTACTGATTGTGGATTGTAGAAACTAACAAGGTAATCAGGAGCCATGATGTTGTTTTCAACGAAAGAGTAATGTATTGTGATCAGCTAAGGAAGCTAAATCAATCTGAGCAGAGCAATGGTGAATTGGACAAGGTGAAAGTCCAAGATGAGCTCGCGGGAAAAAGAAATAATCACTTGCAGGAAAACATAGAGACCGACGTCGGCAGGTTAAGAACTGGCGTCAGTAGTACATAAACTAGCGTCGGCCGTCCAGAGACCGACGTCGACAGGACAGGCACCGAGGTCGATCAGACAGAACCGACGTCAACCAGTAACATGTCTGGAGGTGACCGAGGTCGGTCACTGTCAGATAATTTGGGTGGATAGCGTGTTATGAACGAGTCTCAGACACCCATTAGGAGGTCAGAAAGGGTGAGTAAGCCTCCAATTAGATATTCTCCTTCTTTATTTTATTTATTGCTAACTGATGGTGGAGAACCAGAGAGTTGTGAAGAAGCAATACAGGTGGAGTCCAAGAGTCAGTGGGAGCATGGCATGGTTGAGGAGTTGGAGTCCTTAAGAGAGAACCAAACATGGGATTTAGTTGAATTGCCAGCTGGTAAGAGAACACTCAAGAACAGATGGACCTACAGGTTGAAAGAAGGTGAGAATGGACAGATGAGATATAAGGCCATATTAGTAGTAAAAGGATTTGCATAAAAGCCAGGTATTGACTTTGGTGAGATTTTTTCTCTTGTTGTTAAAATGACTTTTATAAGGGTTGTATTGTCTTTGGTTGCTTTTGAGGATTTGCATCTTGAGCAACTAGATGTTAAGACATCATTTCTTCATGGAGATTTGGATGAGGAAATATATATGGAACAGCCAGAAGGATTCGAGGTCAAGGGTAAGGAGAAGTTAGTGTGCAGATTGAAGAAAAGCTTGTATGGCCTCAAGCAAGCTCCTAGGCAATGGTATTTAAAATTTGACAGGTTTATGACTGAGCATGGCTACAATAGGTGTCAATCTGACCATTGTGTGTATTTCAAGAGATTTGATAATGGTAGATATATTATTCTATTGTTGTATGTAGATGATATGTTGGTTGCAGGATCTCACATGCAGGATATCTCTGAGCTTAAAGTGAAATTAGCTCAAACATTTGCTATGAAGGATTTGGGAGCAGCAAAGAAAATCCTTGGCATGAGCATTAAGAGAGACAGGAAAAATCACAGGTTGATATTGTCTCAAGAAGATTATGTGGACAAGGTGTTGAAACGGTTCAATATGCAGGATGCTAAACCGGTAAGCACACCTTTGGCTAGACATTTTAAGTTGAGTAAAGAACAATGTCCTAATTCATATGATGAGGTAGAGTACATGAGTAAGGTTCCATATTCTTCTGCAGTAGGGAGTTTGATGTATGCAATGGTGTGTACTAGACTGAATATTGCCCAAGCAGTGGGAGTGGTAAGTAAGTATATGGCTAATCCAGGTAAGGAACATTGGAAAGCAGTTCAATGGATCCTTAGATATCTGAGAGGAACCAGCAGTAGGCACTTGTGCTATGGAGGTTCAGATACTTCTCTACATGGTTATGTAGATTCAGATATGGCAAGTGATTTGGATGGCAGGAGGAGCACTACAGGTTATGTTTTCACTGTAGGTGGAATGGTGGTTAGCTGGATATCTAAGTTGCAAAAGGTTGTTGCCTTGTCAACTACAGAAGCAGAGTATATTGCAGCCATAGAGGCTAGTAAAGAGATGATATGGATGACACGGTTCATGGATGAGCTTGGTAGGGAGCATGAGAGTTACAGATTATATAGTGACAGTCAGAGTGCAATCCATTTGGCTAAGAATTCATCCTTTCATTCAAGAACAAAGCACATACAACTAAGGTATCACTTCATACGACAGGTATTGGAAGATGGTGAGTTGAAGCTGGAGAAGATCCATACAGATAGGAATCTTGTTGATATGTTAACCAAGCCGGTTACAAAGGAGAAGTTGAATCTTCATTCAACTTCTGTTGGTCTTCATGATTGAGTTGAAGATGGAGGAGCTAGAAGATGTTGCTGTACAGGTACTGGTGCAGCTGTTTATCTCCAAGTGGGAGATTGTTAGGGTGTAGAGCTAAAAGCTTCACCAAGGAGCATACATTATTAGTTTTGGGTCTACACAGACACCAGCGTCGGTCAGGAGCAACTGACGTCGGCAAGGTGCAGTTGCAGAGGCACTGACGTCGGCAGTGGGTCGGCCGACGGTGGTCACAGGCAAGCAACAGGAACTGACGTCGGTTACCTGTGCATCCAGAAAGCTATTTCCGAGGACAGAAGCGAGTGTTTGCATGATGAGTTTGAGTTGTAGTCTTAAGCTCGCGTCTCTATTATTAGCAATACTATTTTTAGAGCCCTTGTTCAAGTGGCTTAACTGTTTGTTGCAAGTGCATGCTCAAGTCTCCTAATTCTATATGTAGAATTAGATCTTCCTAGCTTATTGTAGTTAGTGGATTATTGTAGCAATTCATTATATGTGAAGAACAGTACAGAATTGAATCAATCCAGGTTTGTTGGAGTTGATTGTTCTTGAGAGAGAGAGCTCTTGAGGAATAGAGATCTAGTGAGAGATCTATACATCTAGGAGAGGTGTGGAAGAAATAAGTTTCTTTAATTGTATTCCTTTTGTAAAGAGTTTGTTAATACAAGTTTTCAGGGTGGTTTCTTATATCTCGTGTTCTTGCTGTTTATCATTCTAGTTACTTGTCTATCTGATTTAATTCCACATTTATTGCTTTCACAAGTGTAATCTATTGTTGGTTGATCCCCAACACTAGCTATGCTTAACACTCGACTGCACTGCGATATTTGAGCACAGTTTTCCAACATTACGTGGCTTATGTGGCATGGCTGCTGTATGTTGTTTATGTCTGCATGGCCTTACATCTGTGGTTTTTAATGCCCAACTGTGTTTAAAAATACTTTGTATTGTTTTATCTGTAATGCCTCCACATCATCATTCCATGTGAGCAGTGTTTCTCTTGCGTGGTACTGAGTGTTTACGCCAAATTTTTCAAAATATTCCATACATTTATTCCTCACAAAATGTCACATTTATTCAAGCACCAACAGTTCCTATGTTTATCAAACTATTAAATTGAATTCTAAATGTATCCTATTATTTCTAAACTTATGTGGTGAAATATCAATGATTTATTGAACCCTTTTGGGCTTGGGTTTGACTTTGGTTAGTTATCTTTTGATGTCATATAGTTTAGTTGCGTGCTCCCATTTGTTATTATATTTTGAAAATGGCCATATGCCAAATGTTTTTTTTAATAATAATATTGATTAAGCTTTTTCTCATGAATGTAATGACTATTAGCTAGGAAACATTTATTTTTACTGCATAAATTATATAGGTATTATTGTTGTGGTAATCAATTTTTAATAACATGTATACAAATAATTTTATTTTTATGGGTTTGACTTTGGTTAGTTATCTTTTATGTCATATAGTTTAGTTGCGTGCTCCCATTTGTTAATATATTTTGAAAATGGCCATATGTCAAATGTTTTTTTTAATAATAACATTGATTAAGCTTTTTCTCACGAATGTAATGACTATTAGGTAGGAAACATTTATTTTTAATGCATAAATTATATAGGTATTATTGTTGTGGTAATCAATTTTTAATAACATGTATACAAATAATTTTATTTTTATGGGTTTGACTTTGGTTAATTATCTTTTGATGTCATATAGTTTAGTTGCGTGCTTCCATTTGTTATTATATTTTGAAAATGGCCATATGTCAAATGTTTTTTTTAATAATAACATTGATTAAGCTTTTTCTCATGAATGTAATGACTATTAGCTAGGAAACATTTATTTTTACTGCATAAATTATATAGGTATTATTGTTGTGGTAATCATTTTTTAATAACATGTATACAAATAAATTTTATATTTATCTTTCAAATGTTAAGGAAATTGAATAAATTTAATTATAATAAATTTTATGTGTGTGTGTGTGTGTGTGTGTGTTATTTTAAATTTCTAAAGAAACATAGTTATTTTTTATAAGAACATTTTCAAAACACAATTTATATTAATTAATATAAAATATTAATCTATAATATAAAGATAAGAATGTTGTGTTTTAAAATTATTTTTGAATTTAGGACAAGAGTATTTCAGTGTTGAAGCCATGGCATCTGACTTTTGATATGTTTAATGAGATCTTCAATGTTAGTCAAATTTTTTTAAGGGTACCTCATCTTCTTTTTGAGATTTGGTCTGAGGTTAGTTTGAAATCTATTTTTTATTCTTTAGGAGAATTTTTATTATTAGATCATAATACACAAATTATGCATCATGTTATGTTCACTTGTATTCTAGTCAATTTAAATGTTTCTACAGAACTTCTAACATTTATTGATAAAAATCTCAGTTCGAACCCATAAATAACCCCTCGATTATGAAGGCTTCTCATTCATTTTTCATAAATTTTTTTATACAATACATTTGGTCACAAATTGTGGAACAGTCAAGCGATAGAAGGGTGCCTCCTGGTGGAAGGAATCTAAGTCTAATATGAAAGATAGCGATAGAGAGTATAGTGATAGCAAAAGTGAAAATCTTGAGAATTGTGAGGAGGAGTCAAAATCAGATATAGATCCTAAAATGCTAGTGGTGTTTCTAGATTCAGCGCAAGGTTAACCTTGTGAAGCATCTTCATATCACATGCAGGAGAATAAACTGAGTTAGGTGGAGGTTTGCCAAAGGAAATTTTATTTCTAAATTTAATAGTGTAACTGGTAATTCAAGGAGGGTTTGTTGGCTAAGGTTTTATTCAATAACTACTTATCAGTTGATGCATTTGAAGTATCCATTCTCATCTTTCTCGATTTAGGAAAAGGTGGAGATTAGGTTGTGAGCAATAAAAGGATATGTAGAGGTAAGAATATGTTGGAAACTTTAACTACGACACTCATATCCCAAGAGTAAAATGGTACAGGAGGATATTAAAATAGTTTAGTTTATTTTGTGTCTTGTAGTTTCTTTTGTGTCTTGTTTTAGTTTGTAACTTATTTATAATGTGTTTGTAGCCTATTTTATCTTTCACTGGTAGAGGTGTCTCATTGGGATTTGATTGTTTTGTTTTTATAGCCACCATAAAAGGGTGGGGCCCTTTCAAAACCTAAATTTTACTATTATTATTAATAATAAAATATATATTATGTACGCCACCAAGGTTTAAGTCTTTCAAGTCAAAAATTCTTTAATTAGCCCAAAGTAAACTCTCATATTCTAATTAATTAAAAATAAATGAAAATTTGTCCCTTATTATATTAATTTTCATCCAACATGAAGTCTATATGGAGTAATTTGAATATCACATCTATAATTATGTATTGTAGGAGGAGACGACCTAAGCTGCCACTTCATTTAGTTACTATTTTATTAAGTTATTGTTCTATAATGTTATATGATCTCTTAAAATTTTCATTTAAACTTATTAAACTATTTACATTTTAGAACATCATTCATTGTAATCCTGGCTTGACAAGTTCATTTTATGTATGAAAGCCTTCATTTTGAATAAATTACGATTTTTGTGTTGATAGGTGATCAATTTTTTGTCATACGTTAAAATATAATCATATAAACCTCTTCATAATTTTATTTGATTTTGAATTTAACTTTTATTTAAATATTGTTAAACAATTTTAACTTTATATTTAATATGTTTTCCACCATCAATTAAATATATAAAAAAATTCAAAATTAAAATGATCTCTCTTTATTTATATATATATATATATATATATATATATATATATATATATATATATATATATATATACTAGTTTTTAAATCAAAATAACAAATTCTTTCACTTGACAATTTTAATTCAATTAATCACGTCCCTGATTTGCTCACCGCAGTATAAAACTCATTTGCTTTCAAATTCGCATGCAACATGATAAGCACGTTATTCGCTATGCCAAGGCTGACTAAGGTAGATGGGCAAGATATTCGGGTCCTTCGTAAAAGCTTGAAGGAGGCAGAAGTTACCTGAGAACCTGATAGGTGCGAAAGTGCAAAAGACATGAACGGAAGCATTGCGAGACGTTAATAATAAAATTGTAGACCATAAGGGAAGACAAAATTGATCAAAGAGCATTCCTTGAAGAAAGAATGGGGCCCTTGCTAGTATAGTATGATGGTTTACGGAAAGTGATAACGCGTGAGATTGCGAGCATTGTTGCACGTTGAAGAGAGAGATTGGTGAAAGTTGAGTTCAGGAAACAAGCATAAGATATGCTTCGTTTGACTAAATGCCTCGAATCAATAAGAGGGTTTTTGGATATGCAATGTGTGGCTATGGTTAAGATGCTCTCAAACTCTTTAAACTAAAGCGGCACTTGGAAGATGCCATAACCGTGAAATTTTCATTTTCATGGTTAACTTACCATTCCAGATATTTTGAGGAAACTCTAAACTTTGTCGTCATCGTGTAAATTATAATAAATAAGTCGTATGAACTCGCCCATGACCAAGAGATTTTCAAATTATGTAAAGATTGTAAAATTCAATGTAAATTTAGTCCAGCTTAAAAATGATTTTGTAGTAAAGATTATTTGTCATTTTTATCATGAAAAATGGACAAAACATTTGAGTGATAAATGGTTGATGAGGTTGAGCATGATGATTTGTGAGTCGTATTGAATGAAGCAAATAATTTGTGTTCTTACACACAATAAAACTTTGCTAAAGTGTCTTGTATAAATTTATATCTTTTATTATAGATATCTACCTGTCTTTTGCATGCTCAACTACCGATATATCTTTAAATTTTTTCTATTTTCTACCCAAAGATTTTCTTAAAACTAGTCTCAAAACCAATGTCTTCGACTAATTTTCTGAAGATTTGAAATCAATGTGACACATCAATCGATCCCCTACTGCCCAACATGCCAAGCCAAAGTAGCTATATCTTATTGTTCAAGATTCCTATTAATTCTTGTGAACCTAGTGTGGGAGTCTAACATGAATTCTGAGACACATGCTCCTAAAATTTTATATTTTTTTCTAAAAAAAATCAATCATTTTGTTTCGTATATAGAGCAATCTAGGCGATACACATTGTTTTGAATATATCCCTTACATCTTAGAGCCCTTTTTTCTTCTATTTGAAGCATTAGAAAGCTAATTTAGAAATAAATCACACATAGTAACTAATATTTGTCCCTCAAAGGTTAAAATTGACTAGCAAAATGTCTCATCTTACTTTCTCATGTAGATAGTTGACAAATAAAATAGATGGAAGTTTGAAGTCAATGATCTTGATCACCAACATATTTTCATTTCTCATACAGTTGGGATAGGAAACCTATTTTCCCATTGGCTAGATTACAACATGTGAATGCTTTCAACACATCAACCATAAGGATCCATAGAGCATAAAATCACTAACCACCAAATAATACAGAGTTATTTTACATTGCAGTAGAGAATGCGGTCCCGTAAACCCAACCACTATTATCCCTAATTTTTTAACTTCAGGATAAAACCTCCAATTAAAGCCTTAATATAAAATTTGAGTTGAATCAAAAATAAGGGAAGTCATGAAATTTCAAGATGAGGATGCTAACTTTATCATCCAATAGACAAGGTTTGACATAATTTCACCTTACATGACATTTGCATACACATATGGTAGATTGTTTACCCTTTGCTCACATACGCATGCCTTTTAAAAATTTGATCTTCGTGATTTGATATTAGTCACCAACATGAATTTCATAGTCTGTGTATTGACATGTTCAAAATCATATCCATACTATCTCCAATCATCAAATTAATAATCCTAACTTTTTGAACATAAATATCATATTTAGAACATTCTAGAAATCTAGACTTGTATTACATCAAGAAATCATCACTTTTTAAATTTAAATCCTTCTGATGTGTGGGTCCTATGTTTTGCATTTCGTTAGCATTAAAAATCAGCCAAAGAGTTCCATATAAATACAAAATGTGTCTAAGCCTATTCCTATCCAAAAATATTCAATGAAGCATATTTTACAGATACACACATTTAAGTGGATTGATTTATTCATTCTAATTCAGCCATCAATAATAAGGAGTAGGTCCTAGAAAATTCTAAAGGACCTTAAATCTAACTCGAAGTTATTATTTTAAAAGTATTAAAATCTAGATCACTAGTTTCATTCATTAAAGGAGAATTATTAAACACATACACATAATAGGGACAAGTACATGCTTTTTGAATTATCTCTTCAAAGTATTTGACATGTAAGTAATGTGCATCCATTTATCGGGGAATTGTTTAGGTTAGTTCAACCCACCCAAATTCATAGACTAAAACCTTGCATTAAAAGTGGAAGTGAGCTTTCAAAGGGGAGATGTGTTTATGGATTTACATACACAAATAGTTCCTAAAGATTTCACAAAGAGTTAGACTAATAATTTGGACAAAAAAATCATTTGTAAATTCTTAATGTTTGTTAGTACCATATAGAATTTGATGATTATGTCCAAATAAATCAAGAGACTTAGTTCTTAACACGACACCCCTAACATATCACATGTATTGGGATAGGAATAGCTGATTTGTGGCTTAATTATCATTCTTTGATGTTATATCACATTTCTTTATGCATTCATTTGGTTAGGAGGTCAATGTATGGAGTCACCATGGCCTAGGTAGACTATAAATAGGAAATCATGGATAGTTGTTTATCATCATATTATGAAATCTACTATTATTGAAGCTTGTGGAGGATTTTTCCTTCAAGTGGATTGTCTCTTATTCATATATTCTACTATATTTTAGTCATATTATGATTTATTACTATTATTTTACTTTATTGTTGAAGTAATTTCATTTCTGGTGGAGCAGTAATCTGGGCAATCTTATGGGTGAAACCCTAGTTTTAGATATTTCCTTATATCTTTCAATCCACAGTGAATTTTCTTGAAATAATTTTGTTAAAGTTGGGGAATCATTTAAGGACATCATTAAAAATAGTATTTAGAGGTCAATTTAGTGTGAGTTATTTTGATTTTAGCATTTTTCCTAAATTCATTATATAGTACATAATTCAAGGATTTTTTTGAGTTCTTTACATTTTTTGGAAGCTTAGATAAATTTGAATGGGGTATGTTATTTGAATTTTATTATTTTAGGCTAAAATATGTACAAAAATGCCTGGTCAAATTTGGGTCAAAGTGTCAATTGGGATTGACATTGTCCATCCCTTTTATGGAAGGACTATGAACTAAGGGCCAAGGAAAATGTGCCAAAACTCCAAGTAAAACTCCTTACAAATATGATATGGACTCAAAAGAGAGAGTTAATGGATCCTTTATACCATGGTTCTCTATGATAGATCACAAAGTGAGCTATCTTGACTACAATGTTAAAGGCATTCAAAGTGATATAGAAGGCATATAATCTGCTATGAAATTTATACAATTTAGCTTGGAAAATATTATGATGTATTTAAAAAATAATGATCCAAATCATCTAGTTATCATTGTTACACAAACCCACTAGGTGCATTTCCCAAACAACCTAATATAAATCTAAGTACCTTGCAATAAAGGAAACTATTACCAAAGGTAGTTATACATAATTTTTTTGGAAAGGATCTACTCAATTGGGTCAACCACATGGATATTTTTTTATCTGCATTAGATCCCATATGGACAAAATCTTACCATGGCTTCCTTGTATCATCACCCTGAACAATTCATTTGGTATTAATGGTTGTGTGATCAAAAGAAAAAGATGGCTCTAAATTTCACCTAGTAAATTTTTAGAGAGGAGATGCAATTACACTAATTTTTTAATTGTGTGACAAATAATTAGTTCAACCAACTAGAATAATCACTATAGACTGGCTCAATCAAGGATTTTATTCATCATTTTTAGAACCTATTTATATGTGTGGAGACAATTTTTGATGAGAACCTAAATGAACTATTTTTGGGCGGCCTCAAGGACTACATTCAACATGAGGTACACATGTTTAATCCACTTAAGGTTTCTAGTTTTATTATCATGGCATAGGCCAAGGAATATTTCATATCCAACAAGATATGACCATTCACTCACTTCATAGATCATAACATATGAACACCATCATTTCCTCCACCTATGAGATTGACTCCTTAGAAAAGTTTAAATAAGCATGCAAAAAGATTATATTTTAGTTGTGAAAAAAAGTGGAGTAAAGGATATAGATTTACCAAGAATAAGTTATTCTACATTGAGGTATCCAATGAATATGATGAAGAGTATGATGCCTCCAATCATGATGAGGAAGAAATAGAGGAGGTACTTGAAGATTCTAAACCTATAATCTTTTTTCATACACTTTCGAGTATTAACACTCCTCAAACACTTAAGGTAGTGGGTTTTTTCAAGAAACAAAAGGGGACAATGTTGATTTACTCAGGGAGAACATATAACTTCATCAGCCATAATTTGTCTACTCGATTGAACTATTTCATTTACTTAGCACCTAAACTTTAGGTCATGATTGCAAATGGTGGCATAGTCAATTATTCAAGGAAATTCCAATTATTAAGCATGTTATGGACGAGTACAATCTAGATTCTCCTATGTTTTATATTCCCATGGGTGTTACAAATTTCTTTTAGGAGTCCAATTTATGGTAACCTTGGGTGTAATTGAGATGAAATTTTAATAACTATTCATACACTTTTATTATGAAGGAATAAAAATTGCACTACATGGATCATGGGTAAAATATCCACAATTAGTTAGTTCACATCATATGTCAAAGATGTTAAAAATGGGGGACAAAAGGATTTATATCATGATTATGTTCCATAGAAGTTAAATCCACAAAGGCATATACACATATTTATCTACAAATGATTCTTGATGACAACCCATCTATTTTTGTGGCCATTCCAAAAGGAATAACATAAAAAATAGAATATGATCATGCCATTCAACTTCTTCTAGGGAGTCAACCACCAAATATCAGACCATATAGATATCCTTATGTGCAGAAGAGTGAAATTGAAAATATGGTCCATAAGATGATGGAGGTAGGGATCATCAGGCATACCAAAAGTGCATATTCATCACTAATGGTCATGGTGCATAAGAAGGATGACACATGGAGGATGTACCCAAATTACAAGGAAATCAAAAATTACACCATTAAAGGCAAGTTTCCTATTCTAGTAATTGATGATTTACTTGATGACTTGAATGGTGTTGTTTTTTTTTAAAAAAAATTGGATCTTTGTTTTGGGTACTATCAAATTAGAATAAGGGATGAATATGCCCATAAAATTGCTCTTAGAACTCACGAGATCCTTTTTGAGTTTTTGGTAATGCTCTTTGGTCTTACAAATACATAATATACTTTTCAAATCTTGATGAAAATTATTTTAGGCCTTTTTCAAGGAAGTTTCTATTGGTTTCATTTGATGACATATTGAATTATAGTAAGATATGGGAAGAACACTTGCAACATGTGAAACAAGTGTTGATAGTTTTGGAATAATATTAGCTTTATACCAAACCATCTAAATGTTATTTTGGAATACAAGAGGTATAATACATGGGTCACATTATATCCCATGAAGGTGTCAAACTTTAATCTTAGAAGATCAAAGCTATGGTGAAATGGATAATTCCCAAAACTCTCAAAAACCCCTGAGGGTTCCAAGGACTAATAGGTTACTACCAAATATTTGTGAAAGGTTATAGCAGCACAGTAGATCCACTCACTACATTGTTAAATAACTATGCCTTCCATGAGAATAATGCAGAAACTAATTCATTTGATCAATTGAAGTCAGTTATGTATACCACCCAAGTTTTGGATACTCTAGACATGTAAAAGCTATTTATTATTGAATGTGATGCATTTTCATTAGGGTTGGGCATAGTACTAATGTAGGAAGGAAGAGACATTTAATTTTAGGGTTATTAATTCAAAGGTAAGAATCTACAAAAAATATCTATGAGAAATAAATGTAGGCTATTCTTCATGTAGTTGAACAATGAAGGTCCTATCTAATGGGTAGACACTTTAAGGTGAAAATATATCATGATAGTCTCAAACAATTTTTGGATCAAATATTATCATCTAAAGATTAATAAAAGTGGATAACAAAAATGTTATGTTATGATTTTGGAATCATATACAAGAAAGGTAAAGATAGCATAGTAGAAGATGCACTATCTAGACTGGATACATCCAAAAAATCTTTACTTTGTGTAATGTACATGTTGCAAGAATATTGGGTGGATGAATCCAAGTTACAGTGTGAGTAAGACAAGGATATATAGGGTTCAATTCTAATATCCAGCAAGGTTCTATATCCTTTGACAAATTTTAATGACCCGTGGTATAAGGATATGTTATACTTGTGAAAATATTTAGAGATAAAGCATAAGATTATTATAGAGTTACCATACAATCATCAACTAGAAATAAACTCCATGGTTCATTAATAATTCAATAGAAAATCCAAAGGACGTGAAGCCAAAGTGAGAAACTCCAGAGTTATGTGAATAAATTAATGGAAAGAAATGAGTTGGGTTTGGATGAGTTTGTCATAGAGGAATTGAGTTTCAAAAAATGGTGGAAGAAGTTAACCAAATTATCACAAGTAATTATAAAAGTCTATCCTCTCTACTCTATTGTATGAACATAAACTAGTATCCACTATGAATGAGTAAGGTTTGTTGTAGTGTCTTATTAGCACTGAGAATTTTATTTTAATATATTATTAGATATTACATTGCATAAATATTCTTCCAATTTTAAATTTTCTTTTGATTTGTTAATTTGTATTCCAAATTTAGTGTTTTTTAATAATTAAATGTTAGTGCTTTCCATTTTAAATGTTACTACACTTTAACAAGTTCACTAAACTTGACCAATAAGATATTATTTTTTACCACATTATGTTACGGTCAAATACTCTTGCTATAGTGAACTTGTGATGCAATAAAAATAGGCTAAGCTTCTAAAGGCCATAAATTTTGATCCGTAGTTGCATTTAAGCTCTTATACTTTTCAAAACAACCATTTCAAAAAGTTCATTGCTTCTTTAAGTGGCAACTTATACTTAGAGGTGTTTTTGAAAAAAAATTAGATGCCAAATGAGACCATCTAACGGTCCTAAATTATAGTTTAATAGATTTTTTTTAAATTACATATTTTTATGATCAAACATGAACTTTAGTTGAAACTCATCCTATAGGCTAATTTTGGTGTTATATACATGTGATTGCATGTAAAACATACTAAAAATAGAAGTTTTTTTAGATTTTATATTTTTTTTCAAGTTTTTGCATGTCAAGTCTATTTCTAAGTGAAGAATTTTTTGTGCATGGTTTTTAATTATTTTAATTAAATCAATACAAATAAATTCCAAGTTAATGTTTTAGATCTTGGCCTATTATAATTTTTGGTCTTGATAGTAATTTTGGCTCATTATCTAGTATCATAACAAGGATAAATATTGGAGGAGTAAGAAATGCTGAGAGGATGAGGATGTATTGCATAGATGAATCAGATTATACAAGAGTTATAGAGGAAGACATAGATCATGATGAGGAAATTTAGCAAGAAGAACATCAAGATCAAACACCATCGCTAGAAGAGAGGATGGTTCAAAATTTAGAAGGAATCAATGTTGATTTTCTAGATTATGGATGCAATTTAAAAATAGAGGAGTTAATAGATTATATGAATAGCATGGAAATGTTCTTTGAGTGGAATACTATGAGAGAAGACAAGAAGGTAAAATTTTCATTCATAAAATTGAAAGGTCATGCAATGATTTGGTAGGATAACTTAAAGAAAGAGAGATAGAGAAAAGGTAAAGAGAAGATTAATTCATGAAAAAACATGGAAAAAAAGCTAATGAATAAATTTCTTCTCGTGGATTACACACAAACCCTATACAGAAGATTCTAGAATTTGAGGCAAAAGGATCATAGTATACAAGAGTATACAAATGAGTTTTATAATCTTTCCATATGAGTGGAGAATGATGAAATAGAAGATAAGAAGGCTATAAGGTATGTAAATGGTTTAAAATTTACTATTCAAGATTAATTAAATATGCATAAAATACATATCATGGAGGAGGCTTATCAATTAACTTTAAAGGTAGAAGAAAAAATAAATAGATAGAATTTTAGAAGAACATATATTTGTCCAAGAAGAGATAGATCCCATCCATTAAGGAGATGAGGTGGGTCTAATATAAATAGAGGTGAATCATCACATGGTGTAGAAAGGCAAGATAAGAATGGGTAAGGGTTTCAAATATGATGAGGTTATGGTGGTGCTAAAGGATGGTTATTGAATCATCATAGATCTTATATTTGTTATAGATGTAGAGAAGGGCACATGAAATTTGAGTGTCCACATTATCAAGATAAATAAATGAGGAAATAGGATCACCCAAGAGTGAATCTAGTTGAGGATGAGATAGAATATCAAAATACTAAAATTACACCAATAGATGTTGGAAAGAATCTTATGATGACAAGAACAACGATCAATCTAAGAAAGGAGCAAGTGCATAATAAAAAAGGTGGTGATGAATGGCTGAGATCAAACATTATTTAAATAAGATGTCCTTTGGGTGGAAACGTATACAAAGTAATTATAGATGGTGGTAGTTGTGAAAATAAGGTTTCTAAAAAAATAATAGATAAACTACATTTACAATGTGAAAGCATCATAATCCTTATCAGATTTCATGGTTTAAGAAAGGGAATGAGGATACAGTAGATAAAATATGATTAATCAAGTTTTCTATAGGAAAAACTTGTAATGATGAAATATGGTGTGATGTTGTTATGATGGATGCATGCCATATGTTATTGGGGAGACCATGGAAATTTGATAGGAAAGTAATTCATGATGGAGTGAAGAACATGTACACTTTCTGGAAAGGTGGTACAAAGGTAGTTTTGTTACCACTTAAAGAGGAAGAGAAGACATAAAGCATGCTCTCTACTAAATAATTTATCGAAGATATGAAAGTAGAAGGTTGTTATGTATTAGCAGAAAAGAATGAAGACAAAAAAATGGTGAAAATACTAATATAAGTAGAAAGAGTGTTGAAATAATATGAAAACATTATGCCTGATGAGTTACCAAATGGTTTACCACCGAAAAAAGATATTCATCATCGCATTGATTTAATTTCAGGATCAACTCTACCTATTCAAGTAGTTTATAAGATTAACCTAGTAGAACAAGTATAATTAAATAAATAGGTTATTGAATTGTTATGAAATAAGCTAATAAGGGAGAGTATGAGTCCATGTGAAACACCAGTGTTTCTAACTCCAAATAAATATGGAGGATGGAGAATGCATGTGGATAGTATAAAAATTAATAAAATTATAATCAAGTATATATTTCCTACACCTCATTTAAATGATATGATGGATGTGATTTTAGGAGAAAACTATTTTATCTGGATTAATCTAAGGAGTGGTTATTATCCAATTGGAATTCATGAAAGATATGAGTGGAAAACTGCATTAAATACTAGGGTTGGCTTATATGAGTGGAACGTGATATCCTTCGGATTATCTAATGCACCTAGCACATTTATGAGAATGATGAATACAGTGCTACAAAAATATATTGGTAAGTTTATGGTTGTTTATTCTGATGATATTTGATATTTAGTAAGACTAAAGAAGAACACTTACAACAATTGAGAATGGTACTAGATTTGGTAAGAAAGGAGAAGTTATATGCAAATATGAAGAAGTACAGGATTATGCAGAATAGTTTAGTATTTTTAAAATTTTAAGTATCAATAGATTGGATGAGAATGGATGAAGAAAAGATAAAGGAATTTTTTGAGTGGCCTATTTCAAAAATTATTATGGAGGTAATAATTTTCCATGGTTTAACAACTTTTTACATAAAATTTATTAAAAAATTTAGTAGTATAGTCATACTAATAATTGATTGCATGAGAGGGAAGGAATTTGAGTGGAATAGAGTAACCAAAAAAAGCTTTGAATTTTTAAATAATATTATAGAAATACCAATTTTAGCATTGCTATATTTTAACAAAGTGTTTGAGGATGATTGTGATCCTTCATTTATGGGAATTGGTGTTGTGTTGAGTCAAGAAGGAAATCCAATAACATATTTTAGTGGGAAAATGAATGAGGTAAGAACAAAGTATTCTACCTATGATGTTGAACTAGATGAAATTATACAAGAATTAAGACATTGGATGCATTACATGGTTCCTAAAGAGTTTATCTTATTTACAGATCCTAAGGCTTTGAAGTATTTAAATAAATAAAAGAAGTTGAATAGTAGGTATGCAAAGTGGGTTTCTTTCTTGTAAAGGTATAATTTTGTGTTGAAACATAAATTAGGAAAATATAATTAGTTAGCAAATGCATTGAGTAGGAGAGTAGCATTATTAACTACTATGGTGAGTGAAGTAGTTGGATTTGAATCTATCAAAGAATTATATGATACTAATCTATATTTTAGCAGGGTAGTTGAGTAGTGCAGGAATCCATTAATAGGTGGGACAGATACTAATCATGGTGTGTATATTATACAAGAAGGTTATCTCTTTAATGGGAAACAATTATACATTCCAGTTGGATCTCTACAAGATAATATAATAAGAGAATTACATAATGGAGGTCTGGTTGGACATTTTGGTAAGAATAAAATAATAGCTTTGGTAGAGGAAAATTATTTTTAGCCACAAATGAAGAGAGATGTGACAAGGTATGTTTCTAAGTGTGGGATATGTTAGGTGGCTAAAGGACATGCACAAAATACTGGACTATACATGACATTATTGGTTCCAAGAGGATTGTGGACATATTTGATTATGAATTTTGTCCTGGGATTACTAAACACATAGAGAAGTAATGTTTCAATTTTGTTATTATAGACATATTTTCTAAAATCATTCATTTTATTAC
>JARHVA010005751.1:750000-872500 GCA_037957365.1 Torreya grandis
TACTCAATTTTAATCTAACTTCACATGGTCTACTACCTGGTTTACACTCAAGCAACCTAAATTTTCTTAATACATCAATGGCATATTTGGTTTGAGAAAGCAATATGCTATCTTTTTCTTGCCATACTTGTATAACCAAGAAGTAATGCATTAGCACTAAGTCAATTATATAAAAAGCCTTTTTAATTTTATCCTTAGTGTTTACAATGCATTGCATATGATCTCCTATAATGATTAAATCATCAACATATAGTATAACAATAACAATTTTTCATCACTATGCCTTACATATATATATAGATCAACTTTGCTTCTGTGAATCCTGATTTTTGAAAGTACTCATTTATTTCAGAGTACCATGCCCTTGGTTCTTATTTAAGACCATATAATGATTTATTTAATTTTCAAACTAGATGTTCTTCACCAAACTTAATAAATACAAGTGGTTTTTGCGTATAAATTTCTTCTTTTAAGTCATCATGTAAGAATGCACTTTTTACATCTATTTGATAAATTCTCCATCCAAATTTTTCTATTAAAGAAACTGTTATATGAATAGATGTCATGTTAGTAATAGGAGTAAAATTTTAGGTAGAGTCAATACCTTCTTTTTGTGATAATCCTTTGGCCACCAACTTTTATTTATACCTCTCAACATCTCCATCTGATTTGAAATTTGTCTTATATGTCCATTTGCAGCCAACTAAATTCTTTCATTTTGAAAGAACACATAACTCCCAAGTGTCATTTTTCATTAGAGAGTCATATTCTTCTTTCATATTTGAATCCCATTCCATTTTTCCTTTTGCCTCCTCATATGTGGTTAGATCTTCCTCCTGCATCACTCTAGTCATATGAGCATAGTTAGCAAACAAATTCTTTGGGCCTTTTTGATATATTTCCTCAATTGTCCTTGTATTTATCATGTTTATTTCATCACTTTCACTTGAATTTTCTATTTGATTTTGATCTCCTCCTATAAATTATGAAAAATATTCATTTGAATCATTAGTATCAATAAGTTTATCCTCCTTAATTAGAATTGGAAGGGAAGATAGTTGAGGAATATCATCATCTTCAATATCTTCATCAAACCACACATTTATTTTGATATAAATTTATTCTATTTCAGGATTACATAATTTATAATCTTTTTATTCCTCACTATATCCAATCATCGTGTATTTTTCACTTTTACTATCTAGCTTCTTTCTTTTATGATCAGGAACATGAACATAAACATTGCAACCAAAAACTCAAAAATGAGAGACGGTAGGATTTTTACCACTCCAAGCCTATTCAGGGGTTTTATTCATTACCAATTTAGTTGTAGTATTATTTATAATGTAGGTAGTTATGTGAATTACTTTAGCCCAATATTTAGTACCTATTTTTTAAAAATACAACATGCATCCAGGCATTTCCATTAGAGTTCTATTATTTCTTTCAGTAACCCCATTATGTTGAGGTGTGTAGGCAAATATAGAATCTTTATTTATACCATTTTATTTACAAAAGTTCAAGGCATTGTTAATGTATTATGTACCTCTATCTATTCTTATTATCTTCAAATGTCTTCCATTTTGTTTTTCAACTAGGGCCTTGAATTATTTGGACTTAAAAAACACCTCTCTCTTATTTTGTAAGAAGTACACCAAAATTCTTCTACTATAATCATCTATAAAAGTAAAAACATACTTTGATCCAACAAGTGATGGTGTCTTAAATGGTCCCATTAGATCACTATGAACCATATGCAATAGAACTTTGGCTCTCCATGATTTTTCATACAGGAAACTTTCCACGTGCTACTTTCCCATAGCACACCCTTCACAAACCTTTTGATTTTAAGAAATAATTGAGAGTCCATAAATTATGTTTAAATTTTTCATAAGCCCAAGGCTTTGATATTTGACACGTCCCATCCATTCATGCCATAACCTACTCATGTTAGTATGTTTTTTAATGTTATAGACATGGCTATCTTCATTTTTTGAAGTAAATTCTTGAAACTTGTATTAACCATTCTCAACTTTGTTAGTTGATTTGATTCTAAAATTTTCATTTATGTCTTTGATTAAACACTTATAATTGTAGAATTCTATCTTATATCCTTGATTTGCAATTTGAAAAATATACAGAAGATTAGTTTTTAAATCTGTAAGTAGTTTTACATTTTTGAATATACCATTATCAACTTGAACATTGCTAGTTCCTTTAACTTCTAATACATTTTTGTTTCCAAAAAATATATTTTATTTAGTGTTATCTTTGCTTAATGAATCAAACTTCTCATTATGAGACATATATTGTGTATCACTAGAATCAATGTTCTAATCATCCTTATATGAACTATTTACTTTGAGAGCCACGCATAAAACATCACTTTTAGAGTCAAGGATTTTTACATATTTCCTTGACTTATCTTTTGAATCATTGTGATTCTTATAACATTGATTTTCACAATGGCCTAATTTACCACAATAGTTACATTTGATTTTGTGTCTTTCTTTGTGATGAGTGTGACCCTTAGAAGAATCATACCTAGTGTCTTGCATCCAATTCTTCTCTCTTGACCTTTCATGAAACTTATTGTAGCTAGGATTTCCCTTCATCATAAAATCTTGAAAATCATCACTTGAAATCTCTTTTTCCTTAGCTAACCATTTTTATTCTCATATAAGCTTAGCACATAAATATTAAAATGTAATGGTATTTAGCTTATAAGCAATATCTAAACCCGTTATAAATGATTGATATAAACCTAGTAAACTTTGTAATATTATTTGTATGAAATATTTATCATTTATTCTCTTTCCAAAGGAAATAATCTCATTCTTTTTTTCCTTTATTTTAGTTAAATGAGACACCAATTCTTTTGATTCTGATAATCTCATACTATATTATTATGTGGTAAGGGTCAAAATCCATATATCACCTAAATTTTTATACATTTTATTTAGAATAATCCATACCTTGACACCACTTTGTTCATTTCAAATTTCTAGAAATACTTCATCAGAAAGCATAAGCTTTATCCATGTCACTGCTATCTTATCTTGCTCATCCTAACTCTCTTGATTCTTGCTATCAGTTGTAGGCCTTTTCTCAATATCAAAAACAAGCTCATAACAATTTTTAAAAGTTAGAAACATCTCCAATCTTGAAACCCAATCATAATAATTTTTCTCATTCAATTTTATTTTTTACAAGAGAATTCCACTAGTCTTTAAATGTCTTTAAAATATATAAAAATCACTTATAAAAAAAATTCCTTAGACTTTCATTGATTTCTTTCTTAAAATTATTTTCTCAAAAAAAAACTTTATGGTAAATAAAATGGGATGGTACTTCAAGATAAAACATGATAACACACAAAAGTAATGCTAGGTAAAGTGTAGTAAGCAACAAATAAGATAAATGAAATGGATTGAATTTAAAAATACATACTTTTAACTTACCTTAGAGTTGTAAATAGAAAAGTAGTTTGTAAAAAATGTAAAGGTGTCCAATGTAGAGACCACTAGATGAACCTATAGAAGTTAGTGAAAAAACTAGAAAAAAATCAATTTTTTCAGAAAATAGGCAAGCGATAATGAAAATAATATATATGTCATCATGAATCTAACATATTTTATGGTTTGGAAAATGGATGAGTAAAAACAAAGATATAGGAAAAATAAGGAATCTGCAAGAAAATAATTGAAAGATTTGTATTTTGAAAAGTGTTTTAAAATAGGGGAAAAGATAAGTCATTTGTTATTTTGAGTTAGAGAGGAGATAAAATAGAGATCTAGAGAGAAAATAAGCTAGGATTGAGAGATGATATACTAGATAGGGAGAGGCTCCAGAGGTGATAGTAGATGCACTATAGGTATCTAACTAAGAATCTCAAATTAATTTTTGAAATTTGTATTGATTTAAGTGAATTTTTAGTAATTTTGAATTTTGAATTTCTAGATGTCAAAATGAAGCAAAATTTGATTCTAGGGGTAGATAATAAGAATATGGGAAATATATTTGAAGGATTTAGGCAAAAAGCAATAAATTTGTACTATTTTTAGACAATGCAAGGGGTCGACAGGAAAAAAGCACTGGGTCAACCTAGTCAACCCAGTAAGTTGTAAAATAGGCAAAATCCATAGTGTCGACCAAGTAGGTATGGGTCTAACTTGTATATTCTATAGGCTAAAGGCCTAGTTTGGAGTTGACAGGTGGTTCAAAAGGGCCATAATGGAAACTCAACACTAGGATAGGGAAGATAAGGGGGTTAACTTAGCATTTTGAGTCAACTAGGCAAAAATATAGGAAATTTTGGTCAAACTAGGTTGACCAAATAACTATAATAATATGAAAAAGCATGCAAAGGGTCAAAATAGGTCTAGAACAACCCAAAATGACCAAGTAAGATCAAGAAGGACCAAGAAGGCTAAAATTAAGCTAAAATGAATAAAATAGAGTAATGTAGGCTTGTTTTTGCTTTTAAATGGAAAAAGAATGTATTATGACTATACATGATATGGAGGAACTGATACATCTTTTGTCGTTTCTTGGGTATAGGGATGATGAAGATTTTGGTGACTTATGGATGCAAAATAGTTACCAGATTTGTTAGATAGGTTGTCAAATAGAGATATGGCTAGGCTAGAATCCATAGGTCTAGGTGGGATAATAAAGATGTGACATATCCCCCTCAATGATGACCCAATAGTTATGTTATTTGATGTTTAGGAATGATTAAATAACATCTTCAGATGAGAGGTTCATGGGAATATAGTAGAGGTGGTTATCATGTTAGAGGATGTCCATGCCATCTTGGGGCTACCTATAGTAGGAACACATGTAATCATATGGATACCAGATAGTTTAGAGGAGAGGAGAGACTTATCCATGTGGGTTATAATCTTAGAGATAATATTACTAAATAGGAGAGTGATTATGTTTTATGTCTATACATCATATATTCTAGACATATAAAAGGTTATGATAGGCCTTGTGACATAGCAGGTGCTATGTCACAAGTCAGATGGCAAGGTACCATTATTCATGGTAGATTTGAGTAAAATGATATTATAGGAGTGAGTGTTATATGACCTAGGCTTGATCATCTAGGTCCATATAGTACATGATATGTATGAGATGTTAGTTAGAAGGTAGAGGACCATGGGACTGATCATATTGCTCACAACTTGGATCTATGAGATATTTTCTATGTATCAATTGGTTAGGTTGCCCCATGTAGTTGATGATAGGTTACCTTTATTACAAAGATAGAGGGAGGACTAGGTAGAATGAGTCATGACCCATGTACTAGCACTATAGTTAATGAGATGTGCAAACATCTTGTGGTAGCCATATGAGCACATAATAGCTACACAGGCAAGTTGGGACACAGTTACACCAACAAAAAATAAGATAGAGGTTATTAAACACTACTTCTAGTGGAAATAACCACATTTAGTGGTATTGGTGATAGGTCAGATGGGCTTACCTCATTCGATGATATTGAAACTGATGCTCAATTAGTGGGCTTGACATATGAGGAAGTCAAAAGGGAGGATATGACTAGGGCCACTAGTAGTGAGGTTGACACTTAGGCTATGTTAAGAGTTACCATGGATTGGTTAGGCATGATGAGGAGTTGAGTAGGAGAATAGGTATGTAAAGGTAGAGATACTAGATGTATCACTACCATCTTGACATTGAGATGACCAGTGGCCACCAAGGACATGACATCGATGAAGGTAAGAGATAGAGGAGAGAGTGAAGACTATTACCATCTCAGATGACCCCATAGGTGAGCTAGAGGAGATGATAGAGAGATCACTTAAACACTGGTTAATACTGACATGAGCCATGATAGCTAAGTTTGAGCTAAGGAGGTGGCCTATAGAGGAGGTGCTAAGATGTCACATAGATGGGGAGACTGTGCTAGGTGGTCATGTAGATGGTGAGACCATATTAGCTTAGACATAGATAGGTAAAAAAATTAGTTAAATTGTTACTTAAGTTTTATTTAGATAGATAGATAGATATTATGATATATGACAATGACCTAATATCTATCTTGTGTAATTTTGTAGGTGTAGGTGATGACAAGGAGAAGATATGGGGGTTCATGGGGAGGGGATCACTCCATAATGTCCTAGATGAGACTCTATATCCATACAACCCCATGACACTATAATATCTGAGTGTACCATCTACCCTAGCTCAAGCAAGCTGGTTTAGATAAGTTGGAGAGGTAGTGAGGTAGATATGAGCATAGAGAGAGAGAGGATGAAACCACTAGCAGTGATGCATGCCAGGGAGGTAAAAGCATGGTAGGCCCTAGTAGATGAGAGAGTTTCACATTTACCTATAGTAGTGTAGATGATAGAGATTTGGACCTAACTGATGGAGTCAAAGATGTAGGAAGTGCACCTATAAGGATAGGTAGAGGGGTTGATATCTTGGATAACTTCCTTATAGTATAACACTTAGAGGAGTTAGACTAAGGCCCTAGTAGGAAACATGGCTAGGCCACGAAATAGTCAGGATGGGACCTAGCGATAAAGCTAGGGCATTTTATATGGTTGTATGTTTTGTATCAAACTCATGATATATATATGATGGATCATTTTAACATATTTTTGTTGGTGTGTATGTTGTCATCATGGTTTATTTTGTTTGTTTATTGTGATTGAGGATGTGGATGCTTGGGATATATTTATTTCTAGAACATGTATTTAGCTTTGTTGAATATGCTATAGGAAATATATGAGATGTGGTTTATTTTCTAGCATTATGAAAGACACATGCATGGTTAAAATGAAAAAGGTAAAAGGGATTTGGAAAAATATAATCAATCAACTAAATGTACTACACACTATTTCAATCTGGTAAATGTGTAATAACAAAAAATTATTAAGTATAAAGAACCAAGAAAAGGCAAAACAAGATGGTAAAAGGGAATTTGTTTTTAAACCAATATGAAAGATTTTTTCACCAAATTAAAGCAATTAAAGTCATACTAATATCATTTTGAGAAGTATGACAAACAAATTAATAAAATGGTAGGTATGTAAAATGGCATAAATGCTAATAAAAACAAATTAATTAAGTCAATCAGTCATACAAAATCATGCTAGAAAGTATGAAATAAAAATAAAATTGAAAAGTATTGGTCTTAAATTAATCATACTAATTCAAGCTGGGAAGTAAGAAAAATTTAAGAAATGGTTGAAATCTTACATGTACTCAAAAAATAGGAAGATAAAAAGGTGAAAGAAAATTAAGTAAGCATAAAACATACTAAATCAATATGGGAAGCATGTAAAATGATGTGTAATTTCATAATCGATTGAATCTTATCTCAAATTTGACACATGTAATTTGGATGGTGACTTCGGTATTGGAAAATTGTATGACAAGGGTCAGGTCTTATCCATAGTCTTACATGCAACTTGACATAGAGAACATTGTTGGGGTGTAATAAACAATAAAATCAGGTAATCAAGGATATGGGAATAGGAAGGAAAATATGGTAATTTGTGAATATAGCTAGGTCCTATCTACAGTCTTACAAAGCAACTCCAAAATGAAATCCCAAAGGGAGTGATCAATATACAAAATAATATATCTCAAGAGTAAATATAAGGGATATAAGGATTGAAAAAGGGAGTGTAAAAACCAAGACTTAGGCATCTTATAATAATACCTTAGGAGGCAAGAGGCATACTAAGGACATGAGAAGACACTAAGTGACTAGTGGTCATCTATATACAAAGGAAACATATTACCTATAGACACAAAGCTTTGTATACAAATAAGCATGATTCTAAGATCAACTCATGAAGGTAGATTGGTATAAGGAAAATAAAATGGACCTACCTTCCCATGATGTGTTCCTTGCTCTTTAGGACCCCTTAAAGAGCCATCGGTCTACTATGAAGATTAGGTACTTGCATGAAAAATTAGGTAACACTAAAAGATTTTTGTATTCTCCTCTTCTAATATACTAGCCTACCACACTCCAATGGACCTTGACTCTACCATTGTGCCAACTATGGAGTTTGAGCTTTGACTGTAAGAAGGAGATACGCTTTGAATCATGTCTTTTAGTGTGGTTAGACTTTTAGGAATAATTTTTTCCTTTTGATATCATTTCCTTTTGTTTTTTAAATGATTTGGATTTTAACTTTATTTTGAAGGATTTTAATATTCCTCCTCCATATTGATTTAGAATGACCAATCATGAGAGAGATAGTGATACACATGAATGGGATGTAGGCTAAGGTTAAAGGAAGCTAAATAACCAAAGATAAAGACTGACTAAGACACTTAGGATTGACAATGAACTAGCATGTAATCTTAAGTATCAATCATGTATATGTTTAGTTTGAGGAGAAAAAAGAGGAAGAAGGAAAAAATAGATCCAAAGGTGGACCAGTGAAAGGAGATACTAATGAGATAGATTGTTTGTTGACTGATCACATGGTAAAGGGAGATAATAACCAAGGGGAATAGGGTAGGTATAACGAAATCACCATGACAAATTATCTATGAAAAAATAAGGATAAGAAATCAAAACAATCATTAATATACGAGAAGAGAGTTTTGAGAAAAAATCTAGGAAAAAGGGAAGGGAAATCAATGATAAAGAAAAGACAATCATATGAAAAAATATAAAAGGTAAGATAAGCAATATATAATACAATAAGTAAGAAATCATGATATAAGATAAGTAAAAATTCGACACATTGTCGAATGATATAACAGATAGAAATGAGATTGGAACACACGTCCAATCCAAATAAAATTTTGAAAGCACCATGCATGTGCTCATAAATATTGGTAAATATATCCACACACATTATCCAGAACATTAGATAGGTCTCTTTGAATTTTTAATAGAAATGTTGTTAAAGTTTCATCAATCTTCAATGAATACTAGGAAAATACTTCTTTTTTGATCTCCTCAATTGAAAAAGTAAGAATTCTCATAGGATCATGTTGAGGAGAAAAATTAGGAAAAGGTTGGTTAGGATAATGCATGGGAATATGATCTATGAGAGAAGGAATCACCAGTGAAGAAGGATCCATGGGTGAATGACATATAGGTGGAAAAAGATCCACATGTGAGGGAAGATACATAGGTGAAGGGATCACAGGTGGAGGTAAAAAAGGTGATGAAGGGACCACAAGAGGAAATGGAACACTAGAATTATAATCATAGTAGAAGAAGGGGGAGCCTTCTTGTGGGAATGACCTATGGGAGGAGTGGTAGAAGGTCCAAGAATGACTATAAGGTGGTCTTTGAGATGTTGTTGAAGGATACTATAACGATTAGTATGATGGGTGCCATAGAGATGCCATGATAATATACCTCAAAATACTTGGGTAAATATTTAGGGAAAACATTTAGGGGAGGTATAGCTTTGTCTGATGATGAGGAAGAAGGATGTAAGGTATTAAGATATTGTTTCAACTTGCATTAATGGGTACAATAATGGTTATCTGTCCCATGGAAGCAATAGATATTATTATGAGTGGTTTTATTAGAAGCACTCACAAAAGGAGGTAAAATAGGAGTGGAAGAAGCTGAAGAACACTCATTGGCCCATTTGGTGGGAAGAGGAGCCATATTAGGCAAAGAAATAAACCCATCACCAAGGGAAGGTGATGATGAGGAAGGAATGGAAATAGGCTCAATGACAAGAGAAATAAAATCATAAGTAGGGGTAAGCTTAGCAACAATAGGAGTGGAAATAAGATCAACTATAATAGGAGTGAGAAGAGGCTCAACTATAGCAGGCTCTACTGAGGGAGGGGAAGGATCTATAGAGGGTCTAAGGAGGGTCACACTAAATTTAGGGGTGAACCAACTATGATGGTTGGGGTACCTAGCAAAATAGTAAGGCTCAATCATAACATGATCCATGAGCATAGTCCTATGTGGCCCCTCAAAAATTTGAGGTGTCGATGCCATCTCTACCTTATGATAAAGGGGAAAAATGCAAAAAATATGAACTATAATTGAAGGAAAAAAATGATATGCATGAAAAGACTCAAGTAAAGAAGAACGAAAATGAATAATCTCGGCATCACAATCTTGGACAAGAACCCCAAATAAGGGATCATCTAAGGAATAACCATCATCATAATTTAGAGTGTGAATATAAATGACATAGGTAGGAATAACCTTGTCATCCAATGAATCATGGTGAATGAAATGGCTAGTCTTGGTTAAGACTACGAGAATGTCATTGTAAGGAGGCTTGCAAGAATGAGGCTGTAAAAAAGTAGAAAGATGTAAGATGAGATGAGGTGAAAGATCAAAATGTTGGATCTTTAAACTAATCTCATCAAACTCATAATCATCAGAATATAAAATATTAGGAGGAATGTTATGAATGAGCTTAAGATGCCCATTGTAACCATGGGTTAAATTAACAATAAAATTGAGATGCTAAGACTTATAAAATGGAAAACTTGGTAAAGGTTCAAGAGTAGGAATCTTAAGGACACCATGATCTTAGAAATTGTTCAAAATTCCAAGGGTTAATGCACCTTGAATCCTATAAATGGCTCTATTATGAGGGAATTTAATTCATTTCCAGGAGGAAGAAGTGATAGATATCATGCGGTGTGTCCATGGCCTACCAAGTAAGTTGTTATAAGAAAGGAGGAAGTTAAAGATCATCACCTTCACACGAATGGTGATAGGTGGTGTTGGGTGAATATTTTTTTGTCAACTAACTGAGGACAAAATGGGTATATCAACCACAGCACAGGGAGATTTACACCATGAAAAGTGTGGGTTTACCAGATCTAGACGAGGTAAATCTCTCCTCTCATCAAGGGGAGGTTCCCTATGAATATTTATATGCTATATGTATATATAATTAAGTAGAAAATAATACATGGGGTGGTATAACAGCATCCACCTCTCTTTTTTCAGAGGTGATGTCTAAGCAATAAGAGAGAGAAATCCTAGTTGTTGGCCAACAACATTCCTCTTCTTTCATGAATGGTATCCAGTGTAGAGCAAAAAATCACCTGAAGTAACAAAGTTCACAAGAAAACTCACATAAGCACAAAGTCTTCCATATCCTCCTTCACCGATTCGAAACAAGCGTAACTATAGAGTGAAATGAAGCACAAAGTCTTCGCCTGAAACTATAAAAGATAAAAGGATCACAAAAATAAAAGCAGCTCAAAGTCTCTCTTCTATCTTTTAGAAACACCCTCAGATAATATCAGCACACCCAATTTGCTTATTAAATCAAATAAATAAGAGATTATCAGGAAATAGGACATAAGAACTGTTTCCTAAATAACACAGATAACTTCAACACAAAGTCTGAAATAAACCTGCTTCTCATTCATTTAACAAAATATGATTTACAAATTGAGCACAAAGTCTCAAGAAGTGTCTCAATTTCAGCAGAGTTTTTGCTCTCAATTATCAGAGATATATTTACAAAAGAGGTCTCATATTAAAATATAAAAATATCTTAGTCAAAGATGACTCATCTTTGACTTTGAGATATTTTTTCCAAATTTTTACATGTAATTACACATTACAAAAATGCATGCACTTTTACATGAAAAAAGTGCATGAGAAAAGAAGAAGAGAGAGGGGAAAATGTTTCAGTGCTTGCCGCCAGACTTCTTCAGATGAGCATCGTACATAGTGATAGATGCTTGAATTCCTTCTTTCCATGAACTCAGCCATATCCACATGCCCAATCTCTATATCCTTAATGTGATCAACATTTAGAAGAAATTGAGGTGACTAGAAAAACACCTTGATAATGTATACTTCATTGTCTTCGACTTCTTCAGAGAAACTTCAGTGATCTAGAAGAACTTCTGTTGAAAGGATGCCGATGAAGAGGGATCCTTTAGAGTAACTACAGTATGAATCATGATTGTGCAATCAGGGAAAGAAAGTAGCAATCTGGGAAAACTACACATTTGTTGGTCACGATCAAGGAAATGCGCTTGAAAGGGATGAGATGCGAGTGGGTCAGAAAGCAGAAGAAAAGGGGAGCGGGTGCGGAAAACAAAAGGAATGAAGATTTCTTTGGAGTTGGAGAAATGGGAGAAACAGATGCAGGGGTGACAAAAATTGCCGCTCCTGCATGTACCAAATGTAAGGGCAACAAAAACTGCTGCTCCTGCATGTACCAAATGCAGGGGTGGCAAAAATTGCCGCTCCTACATGTTTGGCCTACGTGGGTGGAAAAATTCACTGCCTTTGTAGGTAAGCAAGAAATAGGGAGTGCAGGTAGTGAAATTTGCTGCCTGTGTAGGTTGGCCTAGAAAGTGTAGGGGTGACAAAATTTGCCGCTCATGCAGGTTAAAAAAAAGGATGGACTTGTATAGGTGGCGAAATCCACCACCAATACAGGTTAACGTAAATAGCAAGACTAGGGCAGTGAATTTGCCACCCTTGGTAAGTAGGAAAAAAGGAAAACATGGGAGAGGAGGGGCGGCAAAAAATTTTGGCTCGGCATGGGGAGGATACTCAAAGGATAGACGGGGAAGGGAGAGACCAAAAGATGCAAACACTTCACGTTCCACTACATTTTGTCTTTTTTCAATCAAGCACTTTTTTGCAAGCTTTTCTCTTCAGTCAGGCTTGGTTCTTCCTTTGACTGAGGCCACCTTTTGTCCTTTCCAGCTTTGTCTCTTCTTGCTATGATTTGAGCTATTAGGACTATGTTCCTAGCTTTACTGGCTCGTTACGCTCCTTCTCTCAGTGGTTTTCCCCTTTGGTGTTTTGGCCTTCGAATGCATTTGGGTCCACACTCAAGCTTTCAAAGAACAACAATTATTTCATTACCATGAATTTGATGTCTGTGGGCCCATCACTTTCCTTGGCAATTCCTTCGGCTTTGTTGTTTGGTATTTTTCTAGATTGAACTTGTCCTTCCAGGCTTCTTCCTTTTGCATTGAACCGCCCCTTTGAACTTGCCTTCGAACCATGTCTTTGAACCAAAACATTGAACCTTTTCATTGAACCAAGACGTTGAACCAATTGGTTGAACCATAAATGGTTCAAGCTGATGAACTAAGTATTAAACCAAAAGATGCTAAAATAAAGGGAATGAACCACCCGAGTGAAATCAAGTGTTGAACCGCTTGGTTGAATCAAGCCATTGAACCATGAACCCGTTGAACCCACCGTTGAACCATGCTTGGAAACAACTGAGTGCTGGAAACTTGATCTTTTGACTGAACTTGCCTACAGAAGCTTTTGACCCTGAATGCTCAAAAAAAAATTGAAAGGGGAAGAGAGGATTTTGATCAGTAGGTTGTCCCAAAAATGAGTGGCATTTTTTAGGGACAACAGGTGGGATGGTAATGGGAAGCCACACACAACCTAGAGGAGGAATTTACCTTCTATCATATCTTTGGCATGTGTTGTGTGTAGACTTGAGATTGAATTCATAATATCCAAGAGTCTTAATGAAATCAAGAGACATGACACACGTGTTTTAACCCTTGTCAATTAATGTATGATTTACTTGGATATCACCTATTTGTATGTTAATGAATAAAGGAGGATCATCCACATGAAGCAAAATTTCATCAAGAATCGTAGAAGCTATGGGAAATTTTAGAGAAAGAGAAGTGTCTATTGTCTTAACATTGATAGACATGGGGCAATTTTAGAGAAAGAGAAGTGTCTATTGTCTTAACATTGTAGAAATAGAAGCTACATGAGGCAATTTATATTACATGGGGAAGTCCTCATAAGCTCAATAAATGTAATTTAGGATGGGATATTAGTGAGTTCCACAATGGGATCCCACTCATCATAGCCCATAAGAAGGTTGTTAGATATAGGTGTGTAATGGTTAAAGAGGTCCTCAGAAAGAGGAACCAAAGTACCTTGGAATATTTTTGATAAGAATGAGAAGAAGATTTGGAATAAGGTGGTCAATCATGTTGAGATGATGAACTAGTTTGTTTAAGTTGATTTTTCAAAGAAGAAGAAGAAATTTTAGTAGAATATTGATTACCATTAGAATTGGAAGATGATGGAAATGTGGTAGAAATAGAATGGGATGTGTTATCTAAGGAGGAATAGAAAATTAGATCATCAAAATTGATAAGATATTCTTTCCCAAACTCATTTAAATGAGTTGGAGAAGAATCCTAGATAACATGATATGTATTATGGGAAGGAAGAGTATAGATAGGTTGGGAATCAATGAAAGCCACCACCTTTCACATATTAGTCATGATAACCACATTCTCTTCATAAGTTGGTTATACAAGACTTTGTACATTATTGGTAAAAGGGGTGGGCTTGTCTTGATTGTCTTGGGTAGGTTGATGATTAGGTAAAGGATCTTTATAGATAGCCAAATGAGTCTTTTCTTGATTCAAGGCTTGAATTTTATCATTTGATTTATAGTCCTTGATATCAATCTCATAGGCTTGTTGTTGCTTACAGATAATGTAATCATGATAAAAATTAGGTCCAAGAATAAAATCCATAGCTAAATTATGAAGTTGTCTATAGGTCTCATGAGAATGACCCCAACTAGAGTGAAACCAACAAAACTTGTTAGGGTCATACAAAGATTTCATAGGATGAGTATGGTCAAGTTCTCATGGAAGAGGCCTGGGTAGATGCTTAAGAAATTCAACTGAGGATAAAGGTTTGTGAGCATTGATGTTATTGGGTGAAGAGAAATGAGGATTAGTATATTTTTGAGGAGTTAGTTATAAGAAGGGTTATGAACAACAACTTGAATATTATGAATGGTATCATAAGAATCGATAACACCATCATTGGTGATATTACCATTTTTTTCTTTAATAATTAATGATGACAAGCAAAAGTTTGGGGCGGCTCGAATTGATGCATTAGGAAATATTGTCTTTTAGTTTGGTCAATAGCGTCCTCCATGGTATGTGGAGAGAGTGGGAGGTTGAGATTATAATTTAGGAAATAAAGCATTTGTAAAGAGATGAAAAATATTATCATCTACCATGTTATGTTCACATTTGTTTGACAAAGTCTTCCATCTCTTAACAAAGGTTTGGGTAGTTTCATTCTCATGTTGTTTGTAATTAATGAAATGGGCCAAAGTTTTTTTAGGAAGATTATTAGTTTGGAATTCTTGAACTAAAGAATTCATTAAGTCTTCCAATCTAGAAATGGAATGAGCTCTAAGTTGATTTTACCAATCCAAGGCATCACTTGTGAGAGTTTTGGCTAGGAGTTTAGTAGAAGCAAAGGTGTTTAATTTGACCCAGTCCTTGTAAATATTTATAATTTTTTGAGGTGAAGGGTAGGATCAATTGACCCATTATAATAAATCATAGGTATTATACCAACTATATCAATATTGGCAATTTGAGTTGTAAGAGGTTCATTTTGTACATGCTTAATGGTCTTATTGACTAAAGGAGGTTGAGGAATGAGATTGCCTTGAGAATATCAAAGAGGAGGGGGGGGGGGAATTTTATTTCTGTGTGCCCTGAGCCATTGGTTTTGGATGAGATTGAAGATTAAGGAGGTGGTTTTGCATTCTCATCATTTGATTTGTGTTATGATCTTGAAAGGTATTCATTTGTTTAAGAGTTTACAACAGAAGTTGATGTTTTTGATTAACATTAGAAGAATTATTATTGGTATTTATGTTGGTATATGTGGCTTGGGTACCACTACTAGTGTTGATATGAGTTTGAGAATAATTGTGAGAATTTGAGGCACTAGTGGCCAAATTTTATTGTGAAGTAAAAGATGGACTAGTGAATGGTTAAGAGGAAGAAACAATAGAATAATGATTTCCTTGGGTAGAAAACAATAAACTAATGGAAGGATTAGGGATAGTAGACCTTATGAGAGGCCCACTAGATGTAGAACCTACAATGTTAGATGAGATACTAGGCATGGAGGTAGAAGAGGTTAGAGAAGAAGTCATGGCATAAAAAGGAGTCAAAATTGAAGGAAGAGGTTGAGAACCAAAGAAAGTGGTACCGCCACATCCCATTGAGAATGTAGGACTAGGAAATGAGGCTCTTTGATTTGACCACTAATCTTGAGGTTATAAATGGTATAAGGATTCTTTCCTCTATGTTGAGGAAATTTATAAATAAAGAAAAGCATTTTAGGAGTATACTCTAACTTCGGGTGGTCTTCTAATGAGAAAAGAGGATTATGCTACAAAGAGGTATGAGGAAGGGTCCCATAGTTCATTGTGTGAGTGGTAATATGAATATTAATAGCATCCAAAAGAGGATCTCTACTCTATCTATGGGAGACCCTATTAGGATTGGTAAAGTCCATCATGTTTGTTGATTGTGACTCAGTGTCATTATCCAATAGAAATTCTATGATGAAGGGAAAAGAAGAGAGATAAGAAATAAAAGGTTAAAAAGAGGTGACTTAAAATATACAGGGTCGATTGGGTTGATCTAATATAGAAATAAGGATTGTACAATTGTATAGGGTCGACTAGGTTGAACCAATATAGTGTACAGAAGGAAAAAAATACTAGGTCAACTAGGTTGATCTAGTACAAAAGATAGGGAGCTTAAGAAGCCTAACAATAGATTGAGTAATGAAAAGTAATAATTATTGAAAGGAAATATATAGCCAATTGGATTAATGCTAGCCAACCTAATTGAAACACATAAAGTAAAATCTTACACTAACAGTAGCTAATGCAAGCTTTTATGCACATAATTGAACAAAGAAAAAGAAATCAACTTTAAAATTAAAGAGATAACTAATTGGTCAACTTGAATGTTAATTAGATTACTTTAAAATGATTTTAAATGTGATTAGAAGTTAGATATAAGCAAGGTACTAGATAGAAATCTAAAGATGGTTTCAGGTAGTTTAAACTGAAATTGGTTATAGTGGCAATGATACATGCTTGGTATTGGAGCCTACACCCTCACTTCACACATTGTAATGATAAGGGTTTTAGGTGTGTATCCATAATTTACCATTAACCATGATTTATACTTGACTAAAGCATCAATTTGGCTTCCCCCTTGGTGATGAAATTCAAGTAGGTTGTCCTAAGGTAGACAAAATGTTAAAGTGTTTTTTATGTTTTTTGATTTCACCATGTGTGCATAAAATAGAAATAATGAAACTAATAAATAAATTAAAAATACCCTAATTAAACTATGTGAACTATTCTAAGCATACAAACAATAAGAAAAGAAATATTTGAACTAATTACTAACAGATATGATGTTAATTACAACTTTGAAATAAGGTATAGTGTTGACACTATATGCACAAAATATAGAATAGGATCAACAGGGTCGAACCTATATTATGGAAAAAAGTCTAAAAATTAACTAGGTTAGCAATGTCAATCCAGTTATTTTAGATAGAAAATAGAACATAGAAATATGTCAATAGTGTCGATCTAGTTGACTATGCAAGAGCAATTTTGAAGACTAAAAACTGTGAAAGGAAAGACAAAAAAGAAATGAATGGAGAAGTAGAAAGGAACCTTAGTGGATCATAGATTCATTAAAGGAAGATTATTGATGAATAACATTGAAATATGATTGAGAAATAGCAAAATGGGTCAATATAATTGATCAAAATGTACAAGGACCTACTAAAAAAGTGTTGAAACTATAAGGGGTTGATTAAGTCAACCTAGTAGGCTAAATTAGGTGTCTAAAAGGTTGAAAACTTCTACTGGGTTAATTGGGTTGATCTAGTTGTCTATTTTTGTATCCTGCACATAGAGATAAAAAGTTGGGTCCACAAAATAGATCCAAAATGTCAAAATATATGATAAAAATGATGATCAAAATAAATGAAATAAATGGATATAAAAGTGAATAAATCCTACAAAGGTTAGTTCATGTCAAGTTCACCATAATGTATATAATCAAAAATACATCATGTCTATGAATTAAATATAGATCAGATAAGATAGATCATACCTACACTTCTGATTTGGGATATACTTGTGAATCGGGAGCATGACCGATATGGGGATTGACTAGAGCTGATTAGGGGATAATTCATGTCACTTGTCACAATGCATCATGTTATGAGTGGTTCCAAAGCTTACAATATAACACAATCGTACAATAACCCTAATGGAGTCTTAAAGTTTAACACATTCACTCTATTCTAATAGCAAGAAATTAAATATATTCTAGTGCACACCAAATCTTGTAGAACAAAGTAGGTGTTAGGAGTAATAAAACAAAAAACTAAACTAAAAATGTATTATAATACATATACTCATGTCAATATATATGGAATCCTAATAAATGGAGAGATAAAATACAAATTCATTATCTATCTATTCTTACAAAGGAGAAATAAAGTTAGGAATACTTACCTTTGAAGATGAACCCACTAAGCCTCAACCTTTCCCTTGGCCAAGGTTCTTCACAAAATATTGTTGTGGTATGTAAACATAACCAAGATAAATTAGATCTAGGCTACACAACCTATCTAAGAATCTAAAAGATTTCTCCACAAGATAAGATCCATATCTCTAAAGAAAATATGGAATCCTAAGATTTATTCCTCAAGTAGAATGGTCAATAAGTAGATGTCCACTTGCACTTATACACTAATAATGATTCTCTTATGAAATGGTGGGAAATGATCTTGTATATATAGGTGGATCTTTTCCTAAATTTTTTTGGAAACATTGATTGTACAAGGTTGACCTAGTTGACCAAGTTAGTTTTCAAGGATAATTTACTATGTTTGTGCTAGGTTGGTTGAAAGGCTAACAAACCAAGAAATTAAATAATACCCCTAAACTGTACTAGGTTGACCCAGTATAACCAATAGTCAAAAAGGATGTTAAGTTAAGAAAAGGAGGAATAGAAGGAGGAAAAGACTAGAATAGGTAGGACTAAAAAGAATAACCTTAGGGTAAATGGTTTTTTTGAGACAAGTGTGTAGGTAGAGAGTGGAAAAAGGAAAAATAATATTATGAAGCACTGATGCTCTTCCCAACCCTTTCTCGGTGTACCCCTTAAGGCATGCACTTAGAGAGATTGAGACTTGACATGATCCTACAAGATACATTATCAGTAATCAATAAAAGTTTGAAAATATTATGTGTATACACTTTCATTTTTAGTGTTCCTAATTTAGAATTAATTATGTTTCCTTTACTTATTCCATTTTAAGGGAGTTTGAGCATGTCATTTCTCTTTATCTCTACAACACTTCTATGTTTTTATGCCTTGGACATGTGCCCATATCCCTTATGTTTGCTTTCCTACTTGTATATGCAAACATTTAAACATGTCCTTCCATGTGGATATAAGCCAAATTACTTGTTTGTTGTGTATGTGAACATTTTTACATGCCATTATATGTCTTCATTCTCAAATTTAATGACATGTGCCCATGGTCCTTATATTGTGGCCCATTGGCCTGCTTTTATGTGCCTCATGTGTATCTATTTATGCTTCCTTATATGCTACTTCACCATAACACTTGTATTTGCTTGTTACGCACACACAATTTTTTGATGTCATGAGGGACCTCATGCATCTATCCTTCCTAATTGGGTGTCATGATGGACAACATGCCCCATCCCACTAGGTAACTACTAACATTTATTTCTATACACATTTATTTCATCTATCTTAACACCCTTGTGAAATTCTAGATTATAACACACATATTACATTACCTGCTTATACTTAAATACTTTTACATTCTGATGTTATGTTTGTGCATTATATTGAAATATCATGCATATGATCCGGCTAACACATTTTGTAGAGCTACTTATTTCAAGGATAATTCTTACAAAGGTTTCACAAGTACCCTAAAAAAGGGGGAATTCATAGGGGTTTGTCACAGAAATAGGCTCCTACTTTGCTATACACATGTTATTTCCAGCACATAAACTTTGTTTCAAAAATCAAACACAAGTAAGACATAGGAAAAAATAAGGTCTTAGAAAGAAGTTGACTCACCTAGATTTCAAACCAAGTAGACATTAGCACTTAGATTAGGACACTAGCACCACAAGGTGATACTCTCGATTATAGGGTGATACTATCCTATAGACCTAGATTCAAGGTATTCTAGATTATCCAAACTAGTACACTAGGTACAATACATATTTGTATAGATATAGCCATAGATTTTATAGTTATGTTTAGATTTTTCTTAGATATACTCATTTCATCTTAGATTCATATAAATTGATTAGATTTTGGGGGCATCATGCATGTCATGATCATTACCACATTTAATTTAGATACACAAATTCAATTATTACATACTTAGTTTACACTCAGTATACTCAGATACCAGATTATGGCCATGTGCATGACACATAGTTTATATATACTTAGTTACACACAAGTTGATTAGATGGAATGGAAAACTCCATATCATTTTATACATTGTATACACTTGCTATCACATTCTAAGTTATGACTAGATTCATGCCTTACACCATCTATAATGATTGGCATTCCCAAGTGGCCCAGAGTTGCCTAATGTACCTAAGTGCTATGGAGCCAACGTACATAGTTAGATATACCCAGTTAGATAGTTTTAGCACTTTGCATAGTTTAGTTATAGATTCATCTACTTCACATGGGTGGGAAATTATGGATTCATGGCCTACTTGAGTTCTTGAGCCACCTACATGAGAGGGTTAGAAAAACTTAAAGTATTATCCAAGATATTCATAGTTCAAGATCTATCGATCAAGGGTGGGAAATGTTGGAGTCAAAACTATATTGAGTTTTTGAGCCACGCATATGAGTATTGATCAAGATATCAACTAAATCTAATATATTCAATGAAATGATCAATATGTATACTCAGACACATAGGTTATCACTAGGTTCATATATTGGTTCACGTACTCAATGAGGTGTATTCATTCCTTTCCTCTCTCTTTACTCAGTAACTTTATTTAGCAGTCTTTTTTTTTTTTGATAATCTCTTAAGTAAGGATTGATTTTTCCATGTTTCATTGTAATACATTGATTTGGATCATGTTCCACATACACAGACCCAGATTTGTATACTCAAACTCAGCTATAAAGGCTTCACTTCTAAGGTAAGTTTCGGTACATTTACTTTTCATTTATACTAGTCATTTCATTTTTCTACATTTATACCATAAAGAGACGGAAAATGTAATCACCTAAAAGTGGTATTTGGATAATAAGAGTGTTCTTTGATTTAGTCTATTCTTAGCTTAACCCTAGATCTATGCCAAAGACTTTGCCACACCTTTCCTATCATTATGTATATCACAAACATATACGATCACCTCAAACACAATGCCATGAAAACATTCCTATATCCCAACCCAATGTGCCCATTAGTCTTCCAAGTGGACATTAGCATCACACTTGGGACACTATAGTCACATGGCATTAGTGTTCCCAATTTGGTTCTATTTTCCTTTTTCCTAACTCTCCCAGATTATTAATTTTCTAATGTGAACCTCTAAAGGTTATCCTAAGTACATTTTATTATCTGCACAAGCTATAGATCTCTATAAATACATGTCTATTTGACCTTTATTCACTATATGGAAAATAGATGAAAAATCCTATTCAAATAAAAGACAAGTTGAGAAAAATTAAGCTATTTGATAATTATTCTTCCCTACTTATGCATACTACCATGTATAATAGCCCTAATCCCATATTTCAAAGATTTTAAAGATCAAACACACTGAAGGAATTCAAGACCACTCTCATTCTAGCATTTACTTTCGCTTGCACCAAGCACTAGTTGGGATTACATAGAATTAATTCATCCTCAATGTATTGGTATATAGGAAGCTCTCTTCATAGCGAGTTGTTAAGGATGTCTAGTATATCTGACTAAAAAACACACATTTATTGTTCATGACATAATTACAATGAGGATTAGGTTTTGCACACTAAATCAAGTTTTGTAGGCACAACACATAATTACAGATCTTGCACGTGTAAGAACATGACCCAAAAACACAAATGTAGGTACTCCTAGAAAATAAGAATAGTCCTGCAAAGAGGATACTTACACCAATTTAAGGATAATACAATAGGATGGTGCTATTGTCTAGGTGGGGCACTAATGTCGAGTGATAAAATAGAACCCGAGACTTTGTTGATGACATTTCAACTTATCTAAAACTAAATTTTAGAACATAGATTATCCATGATAGTCACTTTACAGATAGTTATATATTTATACATATTTATTACTAATATTAGAAAGTAAGAATAGGTCAAAATAAATAACAAATTAGTGCTTAATTATTTCATATTATTTGATCGATTTAGACATCTCAGCCATTTAATCTAACTTAGGTATTAAACTTGTAAAACCTTAAAAGTTTAAATCAATATTAATAGCAATGAGGAGTACACATTAAGGGATATGCCCCCAACATACAATTGATGTCTTTTCCTTTATAAATGTTGTACACACACACACACACACACACACACACACACACACACACACACACACACACACACACACACACACACACACACACACACACACACACACACACACACACACACACACACACACAAGATTCCTCATATGGTTTAATTTGGTTTCAAATGGATTTGTATTGTTTGGACCTATATGGTTTCATGGTGTATCTTAAGATCTGTTAATTTGTGTAAGAAATATGTTCATTCTTAAAATGATTATTTTAAAGTAAAAATAAATAATGTTGGATCATATAATCCAAAGTAGTTTTAATTATTTATTTTTTTATTTTTTAAATTAATTAAATAAGATTTTATTTGTCTTGGTTGGTTCAATGGAATTGGTTACATCCTATAACCACCTATAAAAGCTTATAAAGCTTTTACCCTCCTTATAAATCAACATCCTAAACACTATAATTTAATATTTTTGTCAAATATTTTCTTTACAATATAATTTCTGAATATAAATCGATTGCTCCTAAGCCATCATTGGTATTAGAGTCATAGTAAAAAAATATTAGAATTTAAAGGAGGAAAAAACACCATTTCTTAATTAAATTCAATTTTTGATTGCCTAAGAAAGAGGAAGATGAAGAGGTGAGCTTGAGTTTGTTTATGAAAGGATCACCTAATATATGCTTTTTGTGTTTTAATTTACTTGATAAAAAATGATATACATTAAATTTAAGCTAATTAATTTTATAATTTACTCCAATTTTGGCTTGAAAAGTAGATGGATTGAAATCTCTAACGAGATGGTGCAAAGATCAGTTATGGATGTGGTTATTGATGACAAGCAATAATTGAAGTGTCCAAACAAAATAAATTTATGTGATTAATTCACTCAAGAAGATTAATGAATACATATTTTTAAGGTGATATTTTTATATATAATACACAAATCTATATGGCACTATTTTCTTTATACACTACACAAATCCATACGGTTGCTTATTTTACTACAGAGTGAAGAGTGACTGGTAATATTTTTTATAGGGTTAGATAAAATATATTTGGTTGACTTTTTACTATGTAGTGATCTACTGTGAAAATAATATTTTTTTGAAAAAAATAAAATATTTCTTACCTCTAAAGTGAAATGGCACTTTCATAAACCTCTATGGCATTTTCAAAGTTTAGTAGTATAGTTGTATGACATCTTCATGGAAATGTTTTATCAAAATAATGGCACAATAAATTAATAAGGATTTGAAAATATTTATTTAATTTGTTTTTTTTTACCCCGTGTCCCACAAGGAAGAAAGGTAATTTATATTTTTTTCACATGCAAGTGAAAAGAGGGTAAGTTACTTTCACATGCAAAGAGAAAACATTACCATACATGTTTATTTTTATTTTTTTACATTCACGAAACCCAGAATACAAGTAATAGTTTCCTTTTGTAGTAAAAAATAACTTGAAGAGGAGATGGTTGAACTTATTTTATCAATCAATTGCAATAGGATGGGATAATATTTCAAAACCTCCAAAGCTAGCTAACTTTTTTGTCGCATTTGACATTATGAGTATTGTATTACGATATATTTTTCAACCAATCATTATTTTATGCAAAGGTGGTCATGTGACTAGTCAAAATATAAGTTATTAAATGTTTTGGACATAATATAATGGTCTATTTGGTGTTTTGAAATTTTCATATATGATTTTTGTGATAAAACTATTCAATAATGTATAAAGGTGCATTATTAGTAGAAACCGACACCTTCAAAATGAAAATTTTCATGACATATCATGATTGTGCTATTCCTGAATATAATGACCTTTATAGGCACCTCAAGATCCTTATGATTGAATAAGTGTAAATGTCGCACTCAAGGTTGGATGATCGATTGGAGGCTGATAGACTACCACCCTTCTCTAGTTAGCTATTCGCTCAAAGTCTGGGTTCAATGCTGGAATGGAATTTTTTTGCTTGTGTTCTTGATTTTAATTTTATTTTTGGCTTTCTATACCTAATATTCATGACATGGAGTAAAAAATATTATCTTATTTTTATTCTTTCATTTCAAATATTCTCACCTTTGACTTGATAGGGGAAGAATATATAACATTGGTAGGTATTCAATTTGTCATTAGTGGCATTACAAGTTGATAGGGCTTTATAACACCTTCAGTGTTGAGCAAAGGTCATCAACATTTTTTGGACATCAAGAAAATGTGCCATATAGAGTACAGATAGGTCATTTTGATGGGATAATAGGTGGAACCTTATGTGGATCAATGTCATTGTATAATACTTGATCATGTTCTAATATACTATGTATGATGATCATAAAATTTGAGTAGGCCTTGATCATGCTCATCAACCTTTTATGCCACAACTCATAGGGTGGGATTCTATATGGAACATCATTAATTTTAGTTAGTATCAGGATATATAGTGTGTCAGTCATAGTTGCTTTAGAGTTTCTTTGATGACTTCAAAGTCATTGCTCCAGTTCTTTCATCTTCTGTACCCCTTTGCATCAAGGGGGAGTTTGTTGGGTCATATGATCCAATGTAGTTTAATTATCTATTTTGTTAGTTTGTAAATTAATTAAATACGTTTGTTATTATCTTGGTTGGTTTATGAGAATTAGTTACATCATGTAACCACCCATAAATACTTACAAATATTTTATCCTCATTGTAAATCAACATCCCAATATAATACAATTTAATATTTTTATCATTTATTTTCTTTACAATGTAATTTCTAAATATTCCTCTATTTCCCCTAGGCCATCAAAAAGTCATAGTATGTAATGAAATCTTGAAGGAAATAATAAAGCATCATTGTAATGGTCATGTGGTAAAGGGACTATTGATTTTGCTTCTGTAATCACATCTGAAGTATATGTAGAAATGTCATGTGAATCTATATTATTTATTTAGGTACCCATATCTTCTATTTAGGTTAACCTTCTCCCCATGTATCTTTATGAAGGACATTATTGACCAATCATTCCTTGGTAGGATCAGTGTGGAAGGAGTCAGTCCTAGGAGAGAGTACACTAGGATAAAGAATTATACTAGTGGTCATCTTCTACGAAGGCTAATGGACCATGTGTTCCTCACAAGGAGCAGCATGGGATGCTTTGACCCTCTAGGATAAGTATGTAGAATACGTCTAAATATGTATTTTGGATATGCAGTCATTCCTTGATTAGCTAAGTGTATAAAATTTTACTCAAGATCAAACACTCATTATCTTGATGTCAATTAATACCATGGTAAGTGTAAAAGTGTTGTGATTTTTCCTTCTCAAATTAGTGTGGTGGATACTGTGAATTATGAGGTAGCATGGTCATTCATTTATAAAAAAAAGTTATCAATATCTCATGTGGTATATCTTGGTACCAATAAAACAGAATAGGCTACCATTTTGTGGGAGATACTCTGTAATCATGTTCCTTTCCTTTGTTTAACACATTTATTGTTTGGATTTTAACATATGTTAATGTTTGATGGTGTTTAAATTATTTTATGATAATTTGGTGTTTTATGGACTTTTATTTTTTTTAAGAAACTTTAAGATGAAATTATAACTGTAAGTTGAAGAGAGAGTTCTTATTTAAAGTTTTCTAGAGATATGTATATGAATATGTGTGATTTATTTATATAAATAAATATATTTGTTATTTGATTCAATTGTATCATTTATTTTTTTAAGTGTAAAAGTATGATTTTATTGATTTTGTGATGTCTTTACATTTCCTTCAAGGCTTTGTTGGTTAGAAGCTCCTAAAATATTTATTTTGCACTTACAGTCGCTCCCGATAGATCTATTTTACCTTATGTAGATTGCATGAACTCCAAAGTTTAGTTATAAACACAAGTAAAATTATTTAAACATTTATTAAAATTTATAGGAAGATATAAAGGTCCCTATATGTTATGAACAATTTTTAAGAAGCTCTCAGGTTCATGTAAGTATGTGAAAACCTTAGGTAAGGATATAGTACATGAAAGTCCTTTATCTACAAAAGAAACTTATGAATATATTTGAAACTTTATGTAGATATTTTATAAGTGGATTAAAGAGTGTTACAAGCATTTTTATAATGGAATCACTCCTTTAAATTGAATTATATAGGATTGTGTGTAGACAAGTTAACCTAAAAAGGCCTAAGATAGAGTTGTTTTGGAAGAAATGGTAATGGTATAAGGTCACTAGCCTAATAATCTATGAAACCCTATTAATGTTGTAAGGGAACAACTGTATGGCTATAATAATCCTAGTAATAGGTGACAATAGTGAATTTAAGACTCCAAGTTTAATACAAACCTATAGGAAGGTTTCCAAAATAGGGTCTACTATATAAAGTGTTTGAACTTATTTATTGAATGTTTTGTCAATCATGCTTGAGTATAGAATATATAATTATAAAACTATAAATCAATAACTCCTATAAAATAGAAGTTGATCAATTTTTAAAAATAGGGTATTTATCTCTTAATTAATCACAATCAACTTGTATAAGGGTATTGTAGTCTAAAAAATGAATTGAGACATTAGTCAATCATTGGCTAACCAAATACTTATAGTATATTATTGGGAGATAGAGGATAAGAAGTTTTTTAAAGATCATCCAAGTGGGAAAAAGGGGAATGGTCCTTTTAAAAAACAATAGAAATACTTCAAGGTTACAAAACTAGTGTCTTAGAGTATAAGCCTAATAGAGGATAATTTTCCTGAGGAATCCAATAGTAATTTGATTGATCAGAATATAGGGGTGTGAATCATTAAGAGGAAATAATAAATAATAAGTTCATTGGTCTTCTAAGACCAATACGATGTAGGAGCATCACTATAAATATTCAAGTTATACATGGATAGGTTATTTTTAGGATTCTTGTGAGATTGATAAGATTAAAATAAGCCATATTTGAGGCATTAGGAGTTATCTTTAGGTCATTTAGGACACATGGATAGTTTCCTTCTAAAAATAAAATATTGAAATTTGAAATTTATGTTTTTAAGCACATGAATAAATTTTAATATATGAGGATTATGGTGACTTTTAATGGACATGTTAGTGGTATAGGATGTATCGAGGAGTGTTCTAATCATTATTAATGTAGTCATCCTAGAAATTCAAATTAAGAAAATTTACTTGAGGGATATGCAAGAATAGACAATTTATTATCTTAAGTTTGAGAAATTAAAGGAGAATATTAATCAAAATTGGTCATTCTAAGCTTAGTGAAGACTCAACTAACTTATATGTATCTATCAAGGAGGATGAATTTGAGGTCATTATGAAGCATAAAAAGGACAAGTTTCCATGACTGCAATAACTAATGATAGTCTGCCAATTCAAAAATAGGGTATATGTATATTGAGGTGTAATTTTATTAAAAATAAATGTCTAATGTCGCTTGAATCAATTTTTTTATGTTGTTTATGTATAAATTAATAATATAAACTCAAGTTTGAATTGATATTGCACTTATCTTAAATATTTTCATATGGGAACCCTTCAATACCCTGTTTTCTATGTGTCTATAGTCCATTATAGTCATATATAACACATGTGATATATTTCACAGGCTTAGTTAAAGGATTGGAAAGGTTAAATAAGGTTATTAAGACCTTATTAAAAGTTTTATAAGTACTCAATAGTCTATATAATTTATTAATGATTGTTAAGAAGATCTCAAACTCTAAGCTTTTTGGGAAACCCTAGAACAGGGTTCATAAACACAAAAAGGCCCATAAACTTAGATTCAACTTGTGAAAACTTAAAAAAAACTTTACATGAGGCTACTATAAGTCATTTTAAATATAATACATGTGTTTTTAAGATTAAATAAGACATTTAGAGTAAGAAATAATTGACTGTGTTCTATGTCCCTTGTAGGTGTTGATTGAGAGAGTTCAAAAAGGAGAAAAATTAATTGTTTGGCTTTGTTATTTGGGTCTAAATTCCTTATAAAGTTTTGTTAGTATTGTGTGACAATTATGAAAAAATTTAATAAGGTGAATCAAATCTTTTTTAAATTTAATTGAGTCAAGTTCTTTCCATGTCATTGTGAGTAATTATGAAATGTTCAATGTTTTAAGAATGTTCATGAAATGACAAAGTCTTTTATCAAAAGGAGTGATATCTTGAGTTCTAAGGGATTATCCCTTAGAAAATTTGGTACTTGGGAGTTAAAGTATAATTTCACATAGATCAAGTGGATTCTTAGTGGAGAGAGAACAAAATAATAAATGTTGTAGACTGAGTATTAAGACCTTATGTTTTAGGCCTAGAGTACTAAAGAAAACAAAGGTTGTTAATGAGTTTTCTATTTCAAAAACCAATAAATAAATATTGGTTTCTTATCATTATAAGTGGTATTTACAGTACAAAGAATAAATTAGGAACTACAATAAGAAATCCTATAACTATAATATATTTTTAAAGACTTCTTATTAAGCCTATACACAATCCTATATCAAAGTTAAGATTGAGTCAAGTTTTGATCATTAAATGATCTATTTGGTGTTTGAACTTATCCAAAATAAACTATATAAACTCAATATCATTGTTTTAAGTCTTACATAGTATTTTTAATTTAAATCAAATAATAAAACATGACGTCCATTGAAAATCAAACATCTATACTCGATTATTTCAATACAGATCTTAGTAGATGGATCATCCATATCCCACATGGAATGCATGCATGTAAGGATGGAAAGAATTAGTACAAACAACAAGAACCAAGATAGAAATGTAGGAAATTTCACCTTTAGCATGCATGTTATGATCATTCAAAGTTTTGCATTCCTCAAAATTCATCTTCTTCTTTCTCAAACCATGGTTATCAGTTATTTGTTGGAGGGTTATTTGCAATGCCTAAAAAAATAAATACATGAAATGTGAAAAGTGTTGGGATGAGGTTCAACTCATGATAAAATTGATATAATGCATTTCATCCCAACATTAATACTTTATAACATACATTAAGTTAATGCGAACATGCACACTTAAATAATAAAGTTTTAAATATTCAATGCATAGATTAGGTAAACACGTGAACATCAATGCAATAATTCACCATGCACCATCATTCAAAACAACAATAAATGCAATCTTAAATAGAAAAGAAAACTAAAATTAGTCATCTATGGAACTTTTATTTCCCAACACAATCTATGAACAAAACAACTATATATAAATGACATGTCAGAATAATAAGTTTAATTACATGTCATACACATCATGTATATCACATAAATATTTATATATAAATAATCATGTCTAGGGTGGTAGCAATAGCCATTTTCATGGTATGGCCATGAAACACATTTTAAATGAGGTAAAAATTGAAGTCAAATTTTAAAAAATCTAAGTAGATGCCTATATCACCCTCTACTAAAAACACTTGCATTTGAATGTATCATTGTTATAAACTTTGGTAGATATCAAGAACAAGAGAGCAAGGGGGTGAATAAACTCTCTAGATTGCTTAATAAAATGTGGAGAACATACTCTGAATAATAGGCCCATGATGATTTGGATGATGGGGTTCAATGAAACAAAAATTGAATGAACAAAAGTGCATGTAAGAGATGTTGACTATGATATCATCCTAATCATTTCCAGCATCATCACTTGATAGAACATCCACTATGGGGTCTCCTCCTTCATTCATGGCCTTCTTCTACACGTGATGAATAGGGAATATTTTAACAACATTGGTGGAAATTAGAAGTATACTAAATTTTTTTGTGGACATAGTCATTGAGTTTACTTAGGAAAAGCATCTTTTCCTGGTCATTCTTTTGGGGGTTCCTCTGATAGATATTTTTACCTTTCCATTGAAAAAAATCTCTCAAAGGAACATGATCATCATTAGTGAAATAGATGTCTAGGAAATTTATTTGCATTCTAGGTGGTGAGTGTCCAACAAATATGCAAGTCAATTTCTAAAAAAATGTAAATGAACTTAAATTTTTCTTCATGGAAAGCAATCAACAAATTGCATCTTAATTGACATCCATGGTTTGCTACACGTTTCCCTTCCTCTACCCATTATCTTTCTCACTCCACTTGTTGACTATAGTTTCTCTACCATATGCAAGCTTTCTTTCTTCATTCCTAGTTTTTAGTGGAATCATATGCAACCATCGTGTCATTTATAGCCTTCAAAATTATCTCACTAAGATCAACCATGACAGAGATATTCTCCCTCACCATCCATAATCTTTCTAGCATGTCTCTCTTACTGAGGCTTTGGTTTTTTAAGAGTCATACTATTGACATGCATTCTATTTATATTTTAGAGTATACCTTATCCCTTGATTTCCTTTTTCTATTATTATGATTCCCTAGAACTAGCTATCAATAATGACCTTGAAGATAATAAGTGGTAAGTATTTCTAGTGATCAAAATCGATGACTATCCTCACCATGGAATGTGTTTCATGGTCACAACAAGCAATAGTACACATCTTGCTTGCATATACCCATATCCACAGCCTTGAATTCTATGACAAATTATGAAATGCCAAAGAATCAATATTAGAATAGAAGCATAAATGAAAAAAGTAATGAAAAGGTCCCCAAAGACAATGGAATGTTTTTATAGGTTTTAGTTTGTCCTCCTCTGAATTAAATTATGATGTGTTTGGAAGCCAGTCATTTTCATCATCATCTACGACATCATCAGCCTCATCATTAACCTTATCAAACTCTACCTTTTCCTACTATAATGCCCAACATATATAAGTCAATCCATACATGTATGGAGGAATAAAGATGCAATGGTCTGATGAAGGTAAAAAAGTAAATACATGCAATACTAATGTTTATGTGGGCAAAGTCATTATACGGTTCATTATGAACCTCATAATCGTGACTCCTCTCTAACCCCTAGAAATAAAAAACATTGTAAAATAAATTATAAAACCATAACAAGTGTTGAAATTGGTCTATTGTAGACTATTGTCTCAATGCAACTACGAGAATCTATGAAAATGAAAAAATAAAAAAGGCTAGGTATAGTCAATGGTTTTCATACATATTCAGAGACTGTGACATCTAGACAATGATGATCACCCTCCCCACCATGGCTCCACTCCACCATGTCCCTCTATAATATTAAACATAACATAACAAATCACAACATGGATGAAATGTTAGTATTTCTTGCTAAAATAAAAATACAAAAATCCTATTATATTTTTCATGAAGAAAACTATGAGAATCATGAAAAGTATGTGTGATGTCCCCTCATCCACATTGATATTCCCTACATCTGCAGCTGTCTAGGTAAAACACTCAAATGCTTATGGAATTTGCATTGTTATAAATTGGAGAACATGAAGTAGCTATCCCAACGTGCTGGAAAATGTAGCCCCACTTATGGAAATACCATTCAAAACCCTCTCTTCATCTCCAATCTGTCCACTAGAAGGGCTAAACTTGGGGCATACCCATAACAAGGAATGACTGCTAATATATTTTTCTTCAAACAATCAAGGTAGCAATCAATTAGCTTCAACAAAGAATATATAAAATAAAAATGACTCTAAAGGGTGATAGATAAAATTGCATACCATTTATTCCTCCTCTATGCATATCTCTTGCATAATTTCATTTCTTTTGGGATCATCAATTGTAACTTACACCAAATAACATTCATTTTTTTTCTAACACACAAAAATATTCATACAAGTTTGTCAATATTATGTTTTACAACATGGAACATTGTCTACAAACCCCATAGAAAAATCAAGAAATAGGTTGCGAGCACATTAAAATACACTGAGCATAAGTGCATGCATGAACTATTATTTGGCTGCCCCTCCAACAAAGTGAGGAATAAAGAAATGCACAATTTGAAAAAGAATGAGATCTTTGATCTATAACATGGAACTGTTGATGGTGAAGGAGTAGTGTCGGGCTCCCACTTCCAATCCAACTTCTTGTATTTTTTAAAGAGATGATTTATTTGGTGTAGGCCGATAGGGAGATTAAAGAGATGCGTCTCTTTCCTCTCACTTGTATATATATAGTGATTTCTCTTTGTTCAAGATATTCAATCATAAGTATAATTTATAAGATAGAGCAGACTTCTAAAGAGTAAATTAGATTTATCTTGTTGTGTTCATTATTCATTGTGTTACAATTTCTGATTGTTTCAATTCTGATCATAAGAACTAACTTGGTATCAGAGCAGGTTTGAAGAAGATCGTGATTAGATTTGTCATTGCAGTAATACTATATTGTTCTTTATATCCCTTGTCTATTCCTAGTTTAGTCAAGATGGTGAATGGTCTTAAAATTGAGGATAGACTCAAAGGAGTATCCAACTTCACATAATGGAGGTTTAGAATCATGCTCACCTTGGAAGAAAATGACTTGGCCAAGTTTATGGAAACCAAGGTTCCTGAACCTTTAGAGGAAGAAGAAAAATTGTAGTTGAAAAAAAAACTAACAATGCAAACCATGGGAAAGATGTAGCTAGCTGAGTTCGATAGACAAGATGAAATGACTACCAAAAAGAGCAGTTGGTAGATTGTTTAAGTGTCAAGCTACAACAAAAGTATTAGAATCATCAAAGAAAAAAATCTCATCCAACATGTGGGAAGAGAATGCAAGCAACTAGCAGAAGCTTGCATAGAGAGTTAAAGGAGATCATGAGCAGCCAGTGTGTAGAAAGAAACTATAGCTAGTAAGGAGTGAATGTAGTGACATTGAACCATGGTGAAATTATAGGTCCAAAGGAGAGCAGCTGTGTCATTGAAATAAAGTGCCCAGGCTAGAGGTGTAATGAGAGTGTAGGAGTTGCGTAAAAGATAGTGGTTGCTACTATATGGCCAGCTATGTAAGGAGAAGAAATGAACAACTGAATGGCGAGTGAAGTAGCTAGAAAGAGCTAAGATAATTTATCAGAATTTATATGTTGAAGCATTCAACTTAGCTGAAAGGGTCAAGTTATTCAAAATCTCCATGTTGTCAAACTAGAGAAAGGAGCCAATGGTGTACAACTAGTCATGGAAGTATAGTCTATCTTTCATCAAAACATAGTGAGAAAGAGTAACCTGCATGGAAGAATTTATCTAGATGTCTTGCTTGGATATATAGGTGATGATCTCACTCTAATAGATAGAGGATCTGTAATTTTTGAATTGTTCATGGTGGGTAGTGACATGACTGCTACCACGGTAAAATGGAGGGCTGCAAAACTTATTTGCAACCCTGAGATGATGAAAAAATCCTATGCATAGAGAGGAAGCCAAGCTAAAAGTCAAAGGAGAAGTAGCAATAGTTGTTGAGTGTTCGAGTTGAAGAGCTACCAGCGTTGGAAAGAAGAGTAACAAGGAAAAGGTAGTCACCAATGTGGTGAAGGAGAAAGAATCTGACATTGAAAAGAGACGAGTAGCTAGGGGAAAATTTGGCATCACAGGAGATGAAGAAGAAGAGCTTCCTTCATATTTGAGAATGGTAATGGTAGTGGTGTTACCATATGGGACACCCTGACCACTAGCATATGCTCAAGCAGCGATGTAGTATCTGTGTACCACCTTGTTGGCAGTAATAAGAACATCTATTGTTTGTCTGGGACCTAACATCAGGAACTTCATTTTATAAGGTTTTGTATACAAAGCATCCATGCCCACAAGGTCCGTATTGAGGGCAAAGTTGATGACCCTTACAAGGTTGGTTTCCCTAGGCTTCACAAAAATATAGAATGTATCTACATCAATATTAGCATTTAGCCCATCTATTACATCTGGTAAATCCTCCAAGTGATTAATAATATTATACCAGATCTTGAGCATGGATAGAGGTGTCCCAGTTGGCCATTAATAGTAAAAGCATCTGATATGCTAGGAGCAGCTCCTGTACGCATTGCTTCATTCACAACATCGATGGGATTTCTGTTCCACCATTCTCCTAGCATAATGGGAGTCTCTTGAGAGGGCTTGGTGAAAGGATAAGTTGTTCCAATCCGAGGATAGATAATCAAGGTTCCATAAATAGAAGCTTTAAGCCATGAACTATGTGCATGCCACCACAGAGTCCCTTCTTGACCACTAATGATGAATCTATAGGTGTATCTCCCTCCTAGCTGAAATGGAACATTGTGTGATGTACTTTGGTCCTTCAAACCATCCTGTAAAAAACTACCTCACCATGCCTATAATTGGAGTTAGACATTAGATCCTCTATAGGCTAATCATTTGTCCACTTCAGGCATTAGTACATGATTCTTCAAGCTTGTGTGATCTTTGGCGTCGAAGATTGGCTCACCTACAATTTTGGGATCTACCTATCATGGAGAAGATGGTTACAGGTCTTCCAAAATTCAACCAGGAGCATGTAGGTACCTGCAAAGGTTGTGCCATGGAATCTAAAGAAGTACTTGAGAGGTTCAAAGAGTTTAAAGCTCAGGTAGAAAACTTATCTGGGAAGAGAATCAAAGTTTTGAGATTTGACAATGGAGGGGAGTACACCTCTAAATAATTCTATAACTTTTGCATTGAAGCAGGGATTAAGAGGGAGTTATGTGTCCCTTACAATCGTCAATAGAATGGTGTAGCAGAAAGGTAGAATAGATCTATTGTAGAAGCCGCCAAAGCTTTTGTAACGAGTTCTTCTCTATGAGAGAAGTTCAAGGTGAAATCCCTTAACAACGAGTTCTTCTCTATGAGAGAAGTTCGAGGTGAAATCCCTTGATAACGAGTTCTTCTCTGTGAGATAAGTTTGAGGTGAAATCCTTTGATAGCGAGTTCTTCTCTGTGAGAGAAGTTCGAGGTGAAATCCCTTGATAACGAGTTCTTCTCTATGAGAGAATTTTGAGGTGAAATCCCTTGATAACGAGTTCTTCTCTACGAGAGAAGTTTGAGGTGAAATCCCTTGATTCCACCCTCTAGGAGAGCCATGGTGGATGTCATGTAAGTGATGAACACTTGTACATACTATACATTGTTGTAGCCATTGTGGTTGACATCATGATGAGATGATATGTCTTATGCAGTTGGAAGTATCCTCCTAGCTGAGAGGGAGTGTTGATGTTGAAGGAGCAGCATCGGGCTTCCACTTCCAGCCCAACTTCTTGTATCTTTTAAAGACATGATTTATTTGGTGTAGGCTGACAGGGAGATTGAAGAGATGCGTCTCTTTCCTCTCACTTGTATATATATAGTGATTTCTCTTTGTTCAAGATATTCAATCATAAGTATAATTTATAAGATAGAGTAGACTTCTAAAGAGTAAATCAGATTTATCTTGTTGTGTTCATTATTTATTGTGTTGCAATTTCTGATTGTTTCAATTTTGAGCATAAAAACTAACAGGGACAACAAAGGCAGTTCAAGATTTGACATATGCAATTCCAATTGCATATGTGAAATGATTTATTCATAACTACCTAACTCAAACATACTTTGAATTCCAGTTTGAATTGAGTATATAGCTTGTTTCATCTACTAACAACCCTATATATATACATATTGACAAGTAGTATATTGTAACTAAAACCTCCACTAGAAGTGGTGGTTTATTAAACACCTACATGTTGTGTATTCGAAGCTTATGATAGAACTAGTTCCTTGATATGTCAGACTTCCTTTTAGTAAATATAGAGGAAGGTGTGGTTAGAGACTAATGGCCGAGACTAATTCCTTCAAGCATTCCCTCAAGAAACTCACATCGTCCAATATTCCTTTATATTTTTTTGTTCATTCAATGTGTCTCCGTATCTACACTTGTGGTTAATTGGAGCCATTGATTCTTGGTTTAATTGTGGGTGTATTTTCATTCTATGGTTTTATGTTTCTAAGACTATGGCAATATTCTTTTTGACTCGATTCTAAGGCATATACACATACAGGTAAACATATTTCCATGGCAGGAAAAACTTTATCACGTTATCGAGTCTGGAAGAATAATGGAAGGAAACCTCAATATTTTTCGGGCACATGGATTAATGAATTTGTGTTTCAAAACCTGTATGCAATTTTAGTTTCAATTTTGAACTATTTCAGGCTATGCATTAGTTTTAATGCGTATGATGAGGCATTAAGCGATTACACTAACCTGGTGCATGCCTCGGTCCTTCGTCTTTTCCTAGAGACATCGAGTTTTCTCCTCCCATTTCCTCATCGGTAGAGAGCGAATACAAAATGAATCAGAGTGCATGGGATCGGGCACTTGGTTTTGAATGCTTCATGGGATGCCATTCATTTCCTGCCCACGTATGACCACGATGTCGTTTAACCTCCCATCGATCATCCATGACCAATAATCATTTGTAATTTTGAATTTTTTAGTACAATCCAATCATGAAACTTTGTGCACATCATTCCCCTGCCTGGTTGATGTGGTTCCATTTTATGTTGGTTTTCTGCAGTGGTGGTTAGTGATCGTCAGTGTTAACAGTTGCAGCACCGATTGGTGGTGGCAGTTAGTGGTAGTTGGTGACAGGCTAACGTGGGTTGAAGGGAACTGTGGTTAGAGACTTTGTCAATGTTTGGTGGGGCCCACATCCACATCAGCATGCACCTGAGTTTATGCATGGTGGTTAAGCTCGGTCCGTAATTCACTATGAAAAGCCAAACTATGGTAAAATGGGGAAATACTCTCATCCATCGTACAACCTGATAGGTGCAAAAGTGGAAAGGCTTGAACAGACGGAGTCCAGAGAATTTAAAATGTGAAAGTAGGCAAAGAAAACCGAAGCATAGATTGAAGGGGTTGACAGACGTGACATGAAGCTGCTGGTCTGACCAAAGGCATACATCATTTTCATGTACGGATGGAAGTTGAATTAATTTTCGTTATAATGGATTATTGTGTATACATGTTTGACTTTCTTGACCAAACAAGATACTTTGAGGAAGCTCTAAACTTTGTTGTCAGAGAGCAAATTAAATTAAATGAGCCACGCGAACTCTCTCATCATAATTAAGAGCTCTTCAAATTCTACAAAGAGTACAATTTAATGTAAATTTAGACAAGGTTAAGATTGATCTCATAGTGAATCCTATTTTTGATAACGTCGTCAAAAGTGGGCCATGTATGGTGATAAAGCATTTGAGTGATCCATTATTGATGAGGTTAGCATGGTCATTTGTGAATCATACTGAATCAAGTAGATAAAATGTGTTTTTCAACACAATGGAAATTTGCATAAAGTCTTCTCCTTCACCATATATATTTGTGTTTCTTAGCTTTGATTATTGTTATGCCTTCGAATTCTCATTGCCTTCTATCCAAATATTTTCTCAAACGTCTTGCCTCGAAATCAATGTATCTGATTGGTTTTGTCAAGATTCAAAACCAATGTGACACATCAATTGATCCCCCACTACCCAACTCTCCAAGCCCAAGTAGCTCTTCCATATTGTTCAAGCTTCCAATAAATTTTTGTGATCCCAATATAGGAATCTTGAATGAATTATGAGACCCATGCTTTAATTTTTTTTATTTTTAAAATCAATAATTTTTGGTGTAGGGTCTGGTAGTTGATCACATTTATTTGAGTATTCATATTCCACATCCACATATCATATACCTTTTTTAATGAAAAGGGTGAACAAATATTAAAATCACCATACTAGTCAAGTAAAAAAATGGAACTAGGTAAATCTGATAAAAAATGGTAATAAAAAATAAATCAGATCTACTTAGAGCTGAAGGAAGGAGGGTAAAATTATCTCACATTATAAATGATAGAGATAAAGTGAAAGACATGGGAAATAACAAAGAAATACTTATTTTTAATTTACTTATGATTTAATTGTTTTTCAAAATATAAAGAATTGGGTCTTAGAATTGTACAATATAAACTACAAAAAGTAGATTATTATTTTTTTTTTGGTGATGATTACTTTCAGATTACTCAAAAATAAGTCATCTCATTTTCAAACTACTTTAAAAGAGAGAATCTTTTTAAAAGTGAAAAAACTAATTCATTAATGTTTTGGTAAATATTTAAGATATGAGACTTTATTGAACTCATTTTCAATATAGGATGCAAAACACCCTCTCTTAAATTTGTAAATAAGCACATAGATTCTATAATATTCTTTCCTTTGATGTAATTATAATTTTTCATCAAGGCTAACCAAAAAATATAAGATAGAAGGTAATGTGGAGTGTTATTGGCCCTGGACCCCTTGAGGTTTGTAAATATATATCATTTATGAGAATGAGGACTCAATGTAATTCTAGTGTATTTTGGTGTTTCTTCTCAATGAATAAGAGAAGTATTCACCTTTTCTCTATTATAAGGTATGAGACTATAATCTCTTTCTCTTAGAACTTATTTTGGTATAAGTATGTAAAAATAGAAACCTCAAAGACACATGAAATATTTGATAAGAAAAATTTAGTATGCAATATACTTTCAATGCATGCTCACTTGTTATTTAAAATCCTTATTTTGCTTTGTATATATCGACTTATAGAGTCTAAATTAGAGACTTATTAACATGAAAACCCACACAAAAAAGAGGAAAAATCTAATAAAATGAGACAACATAACATTAAAATGTAACAAATGCCAAAGGTCATACAAAAGAAAACTAACCACTTTCAGATAATTTTAACTGAGATTAAACAACTTTTGGAGAATTTTAAAAATTATCAAAACCTAAAAAAAATATAAAAATAAATAGAATAAAGAACCCAAGTAAAGAAAAACACATATGATAGAGAAAATAGAAGGAGATAAAATGTGTCCACACAAAGAAGAAATGAGAATAAAAACCAATAGAAAAATGCCAATAAGTACCTACTCTAATTTTAATGATCCATATGTAAAAATCATGCTAATAACATTACAATTATATGCCTTGTAACAAAATTATGTGCCTACATAATTATAGATAATAAAATTTGTAATTATATACTTGTAAGTTTAACCTTTGATGTACTTTCACCATACATGATTTGTGCATACACATATGCCTCTTATTTTACAAGATAAATCCTTATTTCCCAATTTTTAAGATAAAACCTAGTGTCTAAAGTGGACCTAGGATTTCAAGGAGGTAGGTTTCTGGAATTATGTACACAAATATTTCCTAAAGATTAGATAGAGACAAATTAACTTTTTTTGATTGCCTTAGTTGTAAATAGAGAATAAATACTAACTCAAATAAAACTTTTAGGTGATAACATCTATTAGTACTATCCAAAGTTCTACAATTATGTCTATGTATGTCAAGAGACTCATTTCTTGATCAAACCATTCATGTTATATGCATTCAATCTCAAATTTTTACACTATAGTAAAATTTTAAATATCTTGTGTCTTTAGGTGTTTTCTATTTATTATAACTACAATTAGAAAAAATTGAATTCTGCATTTTACATTCAAAATAGTGTTTATTGTCATATTTCAGGTAATCTAAATTAGTTAAAAGTACTATCTCATTATATCACATTAAAAAAATAAGGTAAAACATATTTGTGAACCTATTTATATATTGAACATAGCCAAACCATAGGTTTCCCTTAAGTTTCATCATTTATCAAACCATTCATGTTATATGCATTCAGTCTCAAAGTTTTACACAATAGTAAAATTTTAAATGTCTTATCTCTTTAGATTTTTTCTATTTATTGTAACTAAAATTAGAAAAAATCAAAGCCATTCATCAAAGCATTCATGTTATATGCATTCAGTCTCAAAATTTTACACTATAGTAAATTTTTTAATATCTTATCTCTTTAGGTGTTTTCCATTTATTGTAACTAGAATTAAAAAAATCAAATTATGCATTTTACATTCAAAATTATGTTTATTTTCATATTTCAGGTAATCTAAATTAGTTCAAAGTACTATCTAATTATATCACATTAAAAAAATAAGGTAAAACATATTTGTGAACCTATTTATATATTGAACATATCCAAACCATAGGTTTCCCCTAAGTTTCATCCTTCATTCTAAGGTTTCTAATTTATGTATTTAAATATTATTTTAAAACTCAATTTCTAATTTTACCTCATTAATATATTACACATGGCTATAATGGGCGTTCATACTCTCTATTTGTTATATAAATCTATGGTTATAATCATTACATGGTGTTTGTCTTTTACTATGAAAATTATTTAACAACTATGCAATTCCATAGATCTAATCATTGCAAACCAATAGGGTAGAAAGTAATAATGAAAAATATTTATCCCTCATTCATATTGTTGAAATATCAATTTTGAGTTGCTTCATATTACCATTAGGTGCTAAATGGCATGCATGACTCCTTTTATTCCTCTCCCCCTAGACCTAAAGGTTGTACAAGTTACCATTCTATACCCAATTTTTTTTGAAGGCTAATAGTAGATTTTTCTAGTCCATGCTATCACTAGTAGAAGAGGTATGGTTCCCCACCATGCGTGGTAGAACCGAGGTAGAAAATATGTTCTTCATTTACCCCGTCCACATCCCATGAGGCCATATACTCAGACCAAAGGGTATTATAGTTGAAAGCATAGCACCAAAACAATATATTTTGTTTGAAAGTATACCAACCTCTGAGATGGGTGAATCAATCAAAATAAATCATTTACCTCAAGATGATTATAAGGAAATGGATATTGAGATTCACATGGATACATAGTTAGAACAAGAACCATTACTAAAGGAGCTAAGAACACCAAAAAAAGAAAAATACAACCTTTGGGCTTCCTGTATTGGTTAATAAAAAAATAAGATGGAAAAGTTAAATATTACTACGATAGTGAAGATGAAATTCTTCATATTATGATTGATGAAAAATTAAAATAACTAAATTTTGATCCATTTGAGCATCTTTCACATAACCTATTCACACCTACATGTTTAGGTACATAAAAGTTCAATTTATCACCATAGGATACAAAATCACATTTAGATAAGGGGAAGGTAAAATTAGCATATGAACATTTAAATTTTTTATATTCAATCTATCCCTCTTGGCTACAAATAATGATTCAACATTACAATGGCAAAATGAAGACATCATGTGAAAAACATGGAGCTTTCCAATAAAACTCCATCATAGATTTTACATATCACAGTAAAACTAGACACATTGAATACCCAATAAACACCTCATTTTTAGTATTTGAAACAATGATATTTTAAAATGTGGTGCTAAAAATGTGAAATTCATTGAGGGCATGCATTAAACACATGACCTCCATATATGCACAAATTCTAGTTCAATTCTATGATTCAAATATACACTTGGGTCAGAATCCTATACATTGTATTGATTTTACATGGATTTGAAACATATTTTTTTATATGTATAACACATATAATCCAACTTAGACATATTGTATGTGCATATTCCATGCTATTGTAATCAAAATTTTAAAATTTACCAATTATACTACTCACTAGGATGCATCGATTACACGAGGATGTATTGTTATTGAGCCTTTTCTACTACATTAGTTGGTTAATTTTATAGGTTAAAGTGATTAAATAATTCAAACTCACCTAATTTTATATTGGAGTGATTAAATCATTCAATCTCACTATATTTATAGGATGAGTTGATTAAATCACTTATCCTCACCAAGTTATATATATGCACACTTGAGTTGTGCGATTGAGATATAAAGATCTTAATGGCCATGTCACAACTCATCTTTATATAATATCAAGGAAATATTACCTTCTAATATCCCTGTTAAAATCTCCAAGCTTTAGGGCTAAACCTATCCTGGCTCCAATTCTTCATAAAGAACCATCTTTACCAAGTCAAAGCATTAAGAGGAAACATGGTTTCAATACCACACAAGTGTATTCCTTCCTTGATTTCATTCTTTTTATGCATTTCTATTATTTCAAAATTCAAATTATATGCACTGATTTATACTACACTATGCTCTTGTTTATAGGCCATACACCATAAAATCACTCAAAGTGGGCTCAAGAAAAGGTAAAGTGTTTTGTACACATCCAAGACCATATTTCTTTCCTTTTAGGAATTAATTTCATAACTATGAATTACTATATTAAAAAGTGGTGGGATGGTGGGGAGTGGGCGATATAGATACTTAAATTGAATATTTATAGTTTCTCAATCTTTTACATTTTACAAATATCAATTATATCTCTACCCTTTAGTTTTAGACCTCCCTGTTGATGAAAGGATTATATTCATCATCTCACTATGCCTAAATGATAATATTATAGTCCAATCCATATCATTATGATGACTCAAGTCTCCTATATTACATAAAAATATTAAAACTTGATAAACATCCTTCACTATCAGTTTTAGATTCATACTTATTTTTTTAACCTTCTAGACAATACCAATCATAGAGAGACACTATTAGTGGCAGTAGTGTCCAAATCCCTATTTAGTGTCGAGTATCTAAAAGTCACCCAAATTTCAAATCTTTTAAATCTTATGGGTCATTTTATTTTTCTTTATGACCCCTACTTTGAGATATTTTCAAATAGTGTTGTGTAAATACAAGTGTAAGCCTTCTCATTCATCATCTAACAAATATTAATCAAACACCTACTAAATGTAAATCAATCAACTTTAAAGATAATATATTATGTCCTATTCATCCCTATTTTCATACTAATCATAGGAAAATCCTATTAAAGTTTTGAAGCATTAAAATAACAACCCATGTGAGATATTTTTCATGTTACAAGCTATATCATTACATGCATCATCATATAGTATATTTCACCCTTGTGCACACACTTTCCCACACATAAGGGATAACTACATAAGTCTGAGGCATTCTTTGGAGTATTTTATATGTAGATAGTGTCATTGATAGAGGGATATTTGGGGCCAACTTCACAACATGATCCCACTAACTCATTTTTACCAAATTAAGTCCAAGGGTGAAGAAGGTTGAAGAGTTAGGGTTTGATCAATCAATAAAGACTGACAACCTATATTCTAGATATACATACATTAGAAAAAAATTGATATAAAAACTAGAAAAATGAAGTTGGTCACATATATATCTAGCCATTATTTTGTACTTGACACTTGTGTCACATTTAGAAACTAACATCGATGGAAGTGTCCAAATTTGACAGTAATGTTTGCAGTTATAAAAGTAAAATTTCTAGAATCTAATGACTGATCCAGAATACTCATCTTACATACTTTACACATATTTATAGTCTAGATATCCATGTTCACAGTAAACCCAACTAAGTATAATTTTTCCTTAGTATTTTAATCATTGAATATCTTAAGAATTCACTACTTACTATATATAGTATATATCAATATTATACTTTAAAATATTCATTTATTTGAGTTTATAATTGATTGGATTGGTATAGATTAGTTTTTTTATCCTTGTGATTTAAATAATTATATATTATTAACCCTATATTACACCATCTAAATTTAGAGTTAAATAAAGGGCCATCCTATCCTATCATATACCTTTTCAAAATCAATTATAATGAATGAATCCTTTAGCTTTGAGGTGTGAGCCCATTTCACACCTTCCCAAGCCATAAGGATGTTATCCAAGATGTAACTACCTTAAATTAACCCAATTCTCTTAGATTAAACAATTAAGATAAGCAAATATCTAATATTATGAGCCGGATCTATATATATAATATTTTAGGAGACATTTAAAAGAGCAATAGGCCTCTAGTTAAACATATAATCCCTAGTCTTAGAAAAGAATTTAATATTACCATTGTTTATTAGCTTACCTATATAGCCATTGGTAAGAGTTTCCAAATCAAATTTATGAAAATTGAGTCTTATACAGTCTTATAGAGAGTGGTAAAAATCAAAGGTAAAATCATGAGAGTCTGGATCTTTGTCCTAAGCCTTATGCATCACATCATGTTGAATTTCCTCCATAGACAAATATTTTTAAAAATCCACCACTTGACTCGGTTAGAGCTTGCAAGGAAAAACATCAAGCATTTTTTCAAAGATACTATTTAATCCCTTGAGGATGGATGAGCTTGAAAACTCTATTTATAATACTTCATAAAAGATTGAAGGATCTATAAGAGATTAGATAAAAACACACCATCCTTAACAACTTTTATTTTTGTAGCAGTATTTTGAGCCCTCAAGTTTTTGAAGAATTCATTTGAGAGTCTATCACCAATGTTGAGCCTGTTCTTTCCCAGTTGTACACCTCTAGGATTCAGCCTTGCGCACTTGAGAAGATGGAAAATATAGATGATAGACCTAAATTATATCATTATATTGAAGCAAGGGTTTAACATCTCGATGGATTGAATGCAGATAATGACTAGATGACATCAACAAAGGGTATGGTTAGTTCCTTGTTACATCTAGATCTGCTTGAACCAAGGTGAGGAGAGAGGACACATAAGGCATTTTGGTCACAATGAGGGACACTATAGTTCAATCTCCAGGGAATTATTAACACACACATAAATATAACTAAAGCATAACCAAACTTGCATAGTCCACTCGAGAAGAATTATCACACAGACTGAGTAAATGCTTTCAAATCAGACACAAGATACTAAAGATAGATAGGAGGGTGATTGAAATATTCATTTCTAAGTAAATTGTTGACAACTAAGATCCAAATGGAATATTATAATGCTAGCTTTGAGGGATTATTAAAAACACATTCTAGATATGTAATATTGATGCATTTGTAAGCAAATAACACTTGACATATTCAACAACATGTATTACTTGAAGGGTAGGATAGGTAGGATGAGTTAGGTATATATAAAAGAGTGATGGTGGATTTTAACAAAGGGAAATCCTTCAACATCCATTCTATAATTCATTTCAAGATGTAGAAGACTAATAAACAAGCTAAGAAAACTATGTGGAATAGTTTGCATTCATCCATACCAATCCAATGCAAACATTCAAATGACCCTTGAAATATCTAAAGCATACACTACTGGTGAAGAATCAAGCACCTTCTCCTATCAACTCCATAAGTTCAGAGCATCCTTAAAAGATTATCAAAACAACATTCCTAAATCACAATATATAAAGGAATTTATAACTTAGATTTATGCCCAAAATGATTAATAGACGTAAAACTAAATACCCAATCAACAATGTATGAAGAATGTACCATTGCATTTCGTTGACAAGATACAACAAAGACCACAAATGTTTTCATTAATTTGAAAGTGTATCAATTTATATAATGATAAGATTGCATAATAATGGTGAAACATATGGTGAATTTTCTCTGAAATAGGGGAAACATAAACAAAATGCTCTCAGAGTTTGTTAACAAATATATAGTTGAAATCACCTTATCAAGAGAGACAAAACACACATCAAGAATCCTGAAACAAATCCAACTAGTAACAACCTCTGTGAAGATGACAATCACTCTTTACTTATACAAATCTCTCACCTAGAATATTCCTAAAAGATGTTGCATCTAAAATATGCTTTTGGACATGCCTGAAGACTCTCATGCTTTGCAAGGGGATGATTTTGGCAATTGGTTATCTATGTAATGATTAAGTTTGATAATAATCTTTAATCTGCTTGGTTGGAAGTTTGTTACACTTGAGATTGAGGGAGAATATTCTCTTTGAGTGAAAAAATGATTTTGTCTTCTTGTGCAACCATTTTACACTATTCTCCAACTAATCATTTGCCCAACTAGAAGTTTGTGGATGGATAACCTCCTCTTTGTGCAAGCCAAAGAATGTCTTTAGTTTTTTCATGATAGCATCAAATTGCTTCAGTTGTGATGAAGTCAATGTGGGATCCATGGATGATTGAATCAAAATATGCTTTCAATGACCCATTTTGTCTAAAAACCCTTGCAACAATTGTCCTCATCCATGGATCTCTTTAACATTAGTCAAATATTGGTATATGACACTTAGATTTTTGTCTTTACCTTTTTAATTTTTGAGGTCAATACCAAATTTTAATAATGACACATGTACCTTTTTCCCTCCATGAGATTTTAAACCATATTTACACTTTTGAACTTTGTGTAACTTATATGCGCATCTGCACTTTTTCGTCCTTGACGAGATTGCGAGACTCAACCACAACTGTACACACTATAAATTTCGAGGTCCCAATTACAATTTGCAAATTATAAATTTAAAATTGAATTTTGATGTTACAATCCCCTTTAAAATCCCCGTAGACTTGAGCCTTTGAACTTGCATTTGACTTTCGGGCTTCGGACCTTGGAATGCATATTCCAATTTGCAGTTTTTTAAAGTTGTAAAAGCATGTTGCATCTCCACTTATAAATCCCGCTGACTCTTCCACATTTCCATTGACCTATGGGTTTGGGAGTTCAAAGTGCAATTTACAAATTGCAAGTCAAATTTGTGATGTGTCGATAGTTTTCTTCCCAAAACTCCGATTTAACCGGGGATGAGATTTGACGTTTGACCTAGCCTGTCTACTTTTTTGGGCATGGTTTTTTTTGGATCGCAGTAGTTCTGAATCTTAATCAATAATTACAGGATTCAACACATTTTCCATATTAGCATATCTGAATGTGACGGTAGGATCAAAGCGAGAGCCACCATGCACTTATCAAATTATACATCCGTGAATGCTTGTTGGTAGATCTTTGTACATAGTTAGTGTCACTTTGTAATTTTGCCCACTTGGGCTACAATCACATGTAGTTTTGTCATTGTACATTGTTTGTCTTCTCCACACTCCATATCCATTCCATGCCAAACTTCTATGAAGTCTACATTCTTGAGTAATCCTACCCACATAAGACTTTCAGCATACAAATTTCCCATGTCTTTCACCTCATCTGAAATTAATTCTTCCAACGCTGTAGATTATTCTTTCATCTAATTTTCAACTGAGTCTTTGATGTCTTCTTTTCTCCTACCTGTGCCTGCTACCTCAGCAGCTAGGATAGTGCTCACCGACCATCAAAGCATCATCATGGAAGTACATGGTGAAGTAGTGTCGAAACAACATGGATTACATGATGTTAAATCAGAATGAGATGCATTGATATCTGTAAGCAATGGTGAAATAGATCTGAAATAGTGCGTTGGTTGCCACATGAATCAGAGGAAGACACATTGATTTCTTAAGCAGTGGCAAAACGACATCAGCCATTTCTTTTGCCAGATAAAATTTGTGCTCCCCAATGGTAACGCCAATGATCGTGCAAGCCCATCGTACGACTCCTGCAAATTGAAGCATACGAAGCAACGAATGAAATTGTAAGAGCTGCACGAGTGAAGTCATGAGCCCCACTTTGGATAAATTTCTCAATCAACTTTGCAATAGTTGCAAGCTCCTGCACTCTGGAAGGATCGGAATAACTCTGCCTTATCCTGCCAACCACGCTTTGAATCCTGCACTGTTTATAAGTGGACCATGTTTATATGATTCGAACCATCTGGGGATCCATTGATTTTTGATGAATCATCAATCTGTCCACATGATGAATAGCCACGGGTAGATTCACTTGGCGTCATTTCCTAGTTGTTTTCAGGTCACACGCATATCTCTTCCCTTTGGAGGGATTTCACACTTTATAATGCCGTAAGCTTCGGACCCTTCATTGCAATTTGCAAATTGAAAATTGAAACATGCAATGTCACTTTGGTTTTCCACTACATATCTCCGCCAACTTGCTTTTAAAATGTCTCTTTGTTGGCAAGTGTGTGGCAGGTTTCGGGGCTCTCTTTGCAATTTGAAAATTTAAAATGCAAAGTTGCATTTTGGCTTTTGTATTTCTTGCATTGACCTGCGGGCTTCGGCGCTCAGAATCCATATTGCAAATTGCAAATCTAAAGTTGTTTTTTCTTTGAAATCTTCTGTAAACCTCCACGTGGACCTATAAAATATTAGTGCGGCTTCTCTTAATTTAGCAGGGGTGGCAGACATTTTATCATACTTTACAATTTGCAAAACAAAATTTGCAAAGTGACATTATTATCTCCGTTAAAATCTCCGTCGCGGACTTCAGAAGCTTATTTGCAATTTGCAAATTACAAAATGTAAAGCTGCACTTGTTTAAAAATTTTCCGCCGCTCCCCTTTGATCTTGGATTTTGTGTTTGACTTGTCTTTACAACTCTCGAGTGGGCCTTTCTTTGATGGCATGTATGTGGCAGGTTTAAATTTTTATTGCAGCTATCTATTTGAGTTGATGCCTTTATGAAAATTTTCCGTGAGTTGATTGTGGGATTTTAATTGTAATTTTCAATTTATAATATCGAACATGTAAATCAACGTTGCATCTCGATTATGGATGTCCTCTTTTTCTTTCGGACTGTGGACATCCGCAACTTGAGCTTCTGCGAATAAAACATTTACACTTAGTATTTTTTAAAATATTTAGTCATTTTTTATTCATTTTGGTTTGATATTGACCACATAAACTGTAACCAAAACACACTTAAAACATGAAAATGTTGAATTTTAGTTGAAACCAAATTTTTTAGGGTTTACACAACACAAATGTAAGAACAAGGTTTTGTTTTAGATGAACATTTCTACAGATTCCTTTAGGGGGAAAACAATTAGAACTTCAGATACTCATTTTTGCGGAGAAATGGCATATATTATTTAGTTCAAATTTGGTCACTAATACTAGCTCTCATCCAAGGATGTATACCCCTTGCAGGTGTACAAAGAACCCCATACAACAAGATCAAGTGCCAATTCCTCAGGCTATGGAGTTAAAATTTTGACAATTTCATAACAAACACCCATAGAAACTCAATTAGACAAGGGCAAACCAACAAAACCAAATCAAGAGGATCTGAGAACGATCACACAATGAAAACAACAAAAAGAACTATACAAACAAAGCCCAATGCAAGAGGGAAACAAAATGATAAAACTTTACACTGTACATTATTTTACATAAACATGGACTAAGTCAAGAAAGTGTTTCAAATGTTTGCCATTAATTGGCAGTTTCATTATCTCACTATCCAGATCTATCAAGAAGAAAGTGTGTTCCCTAATTCGACAATTCATAAAATAAGGGCCTATCCAAAAGGCATTAAATTTTTCTTCCTTGTCTTTCTCCTCATGTCTGTTAAACCAGAGTAAAACCAGATCTCCTACTTGAAAATTTTGTGGAGTGACCTTTCTATCAAATATTTTTTTGAGTCTTTCCTTAAACTTGAGGTGTCTTTCATGAGCTTGTATTGTAGTTTCATCTAGCTTAATAATCTAGTTCATTTTGTTTTCATAGAGGTTACCTTCATCATCTTATTCTCGCCATTTCATGAACTGGTAGGTTGGTAACTGTAGGTTTATAGATAAAATAGCTTGAGCTCCATAAACAAGCTCAAAAGGGATCTTACCTATAGCTCTCTTAGGTGTAATCCTATCAGTCCACAAGGCAAATTTTAGTTGTTCACCCCACTTGTTATTATTTTCCAAAGTCATTCTACTGATTTTGAACAAGTTCTTATTACTAGATTCTACTTTTCCATTTGCTTGAGGGTTGTAATTGGAAGAGTAAGTTAATGTTATTATCTATAATTACCTTGATAGGCACACCAAATTTGCAGATAATGTTATTCAATAAAAAGTTCATAATGACCTGATGTGTGGCCTTATTTGTATTGACCGCTTCAATCCATTTTGTGAAGTAGTCAGTTGCAACCAATATCCACCTATGTATAACACTTGATGTGTCTGTGATCTCCCTCATGAAATCCATTCCCCATTATCTAAATGGGCCTTCAATCATTACAAGTTGTAAGGGAGAGAACCAAAAGCTTTTGATCTTCTAACAAAGCATTAACATTTTTCACATTTTTTTACTTTCTGTGCAACATCTTTAAATAGTGATGTCCACCAATAACCAACTCTCAAAATTTTATGATTTATAATTTTAGGTGCAAAGTGACCACCACATATCTTGATATGAAAGTCTTCAATTAAATCAATAGTTTCTTTTTCTACTAGGTATCTTAATAGAACCCCATCTAGATTATTCCATGCCAGTCCATTTTCAGTCAAGAGATACTTTTGGGATATGAGCTTAACAATTCTCCTTTGATTCTTATCCAAGCAATGGGGACAATTCAAACTTTGAAAGTAATAAACAATGTCCCTATACCATGGAGATATGATAATTTGACATAAAGAATCATCAATATTGAAAATAAAATTATTTACCTCTACAATTTGAAAATTGGTCTCAGCCATGAGCTTGGCTAATTCCATCCCTCTCACTAACTTGGTGGTATAGATCTCTATGTCATACTCTTGAAACTTCTTGACCCACCTTCACCTCTTTCTTGATACTTGTGGGACATATACAACAATCTTCAAACTCATTATGTAGGGTGTGAATGTTTTAATAGCTTTCAAAAGGGTGAAGGATTGTTTTTCCATGATAGAATAGTTAAGTTCAAATGCCTGCATAACTTTACTAAATAAGGATATGGTCTGATCATGAGCATCATCATTATTTTACAATAGAACAATAGCTATAGTACTCTGTGATGCAAAAGAGAATATTTAAACCTCCTTAATATAATTAGGGCTGGCCAAGATGGGAGTAGACTTCAAGGATCCTTTGATGTCATTGAAAGAATGTATGGCCTTTTCCTCCCACTTGATAGTTTGGTCTTTATTTAACATATAAGTCTTATTTAACATAGAAGTAATAGGTAGAGTGATCTTTACAAAGTTGGACACAAACCTTCTTAAAAATATGATTTATCCAAAGAAGGACTGAATTCCCTTTTTGGACTGTAGGATAGGCACTTTGTCAATGACTTCCATTATCTTCAGATCTATCATGACACCATCCATAGACACTATATGTCACAACAACTTGACATTTTTTACTTTAAAGTGACATTTCTTTAGATTAAGGGAAATACAAAAATCCCTACATCTAAGGAACACTTTTTCTGAATGCTCCAAATGTTCTTTTCTATTTTTGGAGTACACTGTAATGTCATCCTAATATATAGAAATAAAAAATTTAATTGCCCCTTCAAAATAAACATCCATAGCTCTCTGGAATGTTTCGCCAACATTCATTAACCCAAAAGGCATCCTCATGTAGACACAAGTACCTCAAGGCATTGCAAATGTAGTCTTGGGTCTCTCAGATTCTTTTACCACAACTTAGTTATACCCTGAGAAATGATCTGATGTGGGCAACATCTCTGATCCTGTAACACTTTACAATATGTTATCCATATTAGGTAAGGGGTAATTATTGTTTAAAGAAGCTTTACTCAAGTTTCTAAAATCCACAAACAAGCGCATGTCACCATTCTTATTTCTTACATGGACTAATTTTACCACCCATGATGAATACTTGATGGGATGAATAATCTCACCATTCCTTAATCTTTTAAACACTTTATGCATCTTAGTGGCCAAGATGGGGTTAATAGGTCTATGATTTTACCTAATAGTTTTATTGTTAGGATGTAACATGATGACATGTTGAAACAAATCCTCTCTATATGATTTCAATTCAAAATAAGACTAATCCAAGTAATCTTGGTACTTATTTAGCAATTACATGAAAGCTTAATTCTCTTTTGTACTCAAGTGAGTAACAAGCTAGACCTTTCTTGGATTTTCTTTACATCCCAAATTGCATTAAGTCACATATTTTTAGCTAAAGACATATTTAGTTTCAATTATGTCTTCTCCATCAAAAGATGCCTCTAAACTCACCAATCCTCTTGGACTAGTGTTTGTCTTCAGCTGAATGATATCTTTCCCAAACAAGGTTCTTTTCCCATGACAAGTCTGGACCATGGATTCCAAGTCTATGATATGATCTTGAAATTCCACTTCACAATTGAGAAACTCATCAAAAACTTACCAATGATGAATTTTATCTGGGACAAAAAGTCTAACAAGTATATCCACTTGATACTGATAGCGAGGGTCCATATTTTCACTTTCAAACTATGTACCTTACACTACAAGTCTATCAGCTTCCTCATTGAAACTTTTATCATGATAATAAATATTGAAAGTGTCAAATAATTCTCACAAATCCCATACAACATTTCTATATTGTTTCAACCTTATTTTTTGTTGGTATAAGCATTCTATACCTATTTAACCACTAGTTCCAAATAACTACTTACAATAATACATTATATTCCATGTTCTCAAGTAATTATCAAACCATGTAAGAGTGCCTCATATGCCATAATGTTGTTAGTGCACTCAAAGGACAACTTGAAAGAAAAATTAAAATATTTATTATTAGGGGAATGAAAGAGAACTCCAAATCCATTTCCAAGATTGGAGTAAGCCCCATCAAAAGATATTCTTCAAACATATTCACTTTCCTTGTCAAATACAACATCAAGAACAATAAATTATTCAACACAATCAATGTTCCCAACAAAGTTACCTAGTTCTACATCAGTGTATAGAACCTCATTTAGAGCACATTTTGATTCTTCAAGAACATGTAACATCTTATTCTCTCTATAAAGTTTCACCATCTTACCCTCCAAAGGAATGGTGGCATAAAAAAGATCCATTTGAAGACTACCACCCATGCTCTCTTCCCATTATTTTGATAAGAACATCCCCCACTTGGGAGGACAATCCACAACTACCATATCCATGTTTATAAATTTACATAGATGAACCACCAATTGCACTACCAATACTTTAACTTGTCCAACAACTGGTACTTTTATTTAGTCCATGACATAGCACTTGCCAAAGGAAGATGTTACCTAGGGGCATCACATTGTAAGAGGCTCCAGAATCAAACATATAGTTGTGAATAATTAAACCATTAATCAATAGGGTTGTTTAAAATGGGTCAACATCTTCCTAACTCTCTATCAATGGAGTCCCCAAATAAGCCTCTAGAACTATTTCAATAGCCTCATCTAACTTTTCATTTCCATATGGGGGTATTGGGGGTGAAGTAATTGCATTGGTAGTTGTATTATCATTAAAAATCAAATACTCAAATGCCCTCCTCCTATGTTATAGAATTCTTAATAATTAAATAAGTGGGAAATTATCTTCAATTGACTCAATACTCTGGCCATATCACATACATTGTACTGAAGAAGGGGTGTATTTGGAGGAAGGGTGACAACACCTTTAGTAGGAATATAATTAATTATAGTCAGATGGGGAACAACATGGGATGAACTATCATTCCTGACAACATTTTTTAAGGATGGATTTTTTATTATATCATTCTTACTCTTACAAATACTAGATAATAGAGGATCACTATTTTTTTCTAGATTACTCTTCTATTTGACAGTTTGGGAAGCAGGTGCTAGTTTGGAAGAATTAGGGACCTCTTTAGTTTTATTAAATTCATTATTTTTATCCTTTGCCCCTGGACCTATAGGGGTAGTCTCTTGAGGATAAATACCTTGTTTCTTGCTTCTCAAACTATATTCTTTCTCTTGGCAAACTACAACATTAATTAATAGCTTCTTGTCCTAAATTGAAGGAATTCCTCCATCATACTTTTTAATCATCATAGATCTTAAGAGCATAAAGTCATGATTGGGTAACTCATATGCTTATGTCATGTTTAAATCACAAAAAAATTTGGAAGTTGGTACACATACCTCTTTCACTACACTCCAAAATTGATCGATGATGGTAGCACTCAAGAATTTTGTGGAGACAGGCATTTTAATTTTAATAATTTGGCAATCAAATATCATAATCTCATAATTTTTAAATGCAAACTTAGGATCCTCTGCATCTTCATCAATTCTTTTAGTATTATCACAAGGACGATGGGGGAGAAATTATGTATCAAACCAACCAATATCAAGATCATAATCTACAACATTAACATTGGTGTTGAAAAAATAAGAAACCTCCTTTTCATCTCCTCTATTCTAATTTTTGTGATTTCTTTCATATCAAGGACTCTTCCCTCTATCATTATCTCTATTGTGGAAAGAGGGTATCTCTTGTTCTTGATTTTTTTTTTGAGTTCTCTCCTAACTATAAGATGTATGAGGAATCCCCTTTTTAACTTTGGCCAACTTGTATGACATCTCCTTGATAGCAATTGGCAATATTTTCATAGTCTCCTCAAAGTTGGCAATATTATTGGGTTGACTCTTTCTAGGATTGATCAGCTTTACATGAACCCATTTGTTCAAAGGTTTACACACAACCTTTATATTATTTTCAATTTGGATGGCCATTTTTAATACCAACCTTAGATTTGCGGGAGCCTTATCTTTCAAGTAATAGGTTGCCTTCTTGTCAAATGCATCACATCATTTAATCAAATAAGCAATATCACTAGGCCCTATATTATCAGGTAACCTCAACATAGTCTTATTAATATTTGTATTGAAATCATGCACACACTCTAGATCTATTCTTTATGTTTTCAAATTCTGTAAGAAGGAACCTTGGATGAACTCTATCACCATACTATATTTTCAAAAGATTCCTCATTTATTTTAATGAATCTAAGAATCCATACGGAAGAGAATTGAACCATTCACATGCATCTTCTTCTAGCATGTTTATAAAAGTATTAATATAGACATCCTCATGATCAAACTCATAATCTTCAATTATAATGTGAAAATACCTCAAATGTTGCTCTCTAGTCACTACATTATTCCCCTAAAACATAGGGAGTATGTTCCTTACCTCATTTGGAACTTCTTTGGAGGTAACCCTCCATTTCATCAAAATTAATAGGTTTAAATCTTGGAATTCTAAATGTAGGACATTCATTCTCATCTTGATCTCTATGCCTCATGACTATGTCAATGGTCAATGGTGGGTTCAAAATTAGATGATGAAGGGCTATGAGGGGGTCAGTGTGGTGGACTTAGGGAGATCAAATCTAAGAGGAGATTCAACTTGTTAAGAAGGTGTTGGATAGTAAACATGATGATAAGGCTCTGAGTTATTAGGAGAAATAAGATAATCTTCAATTAAAGGAAGTTCAACAAAAATAAGTTTGGGTGTACCAAAATTAGGATTGTTCAAAAACTCCTTTATTACATAACTTTGTCTTTCGATTGGCCTCCAAACTTGTCTCTTTCTTTTATGATGATTTCTTATCTCAGAGACAAGTTACATTGATGAGTCACCTTTGAAGGAGGATCTAAATCCTTCCAATTTTATAAACAAGAAAACACTCAAAACTAAATTAATTAAAATGGGCACTGATCTTTTACAAACCAGATAAAATATTAGAGTCACCATTAGAAGAAAAATTCTAGGATAAAACACATCAAAAATAAATAGTGATATACTCTTAAACTATAATTTCTTGTAACTTGTGATGTGATAAAAAAATAAATACACTAAAAAATTTAGAGTCATGTCCAAAAGAACAAATCATTTTAAACATGAATAAATAATCAGTCCCTTGTAAGAGTTCCTAGTAACACAAGTGAAAATTATCTTGTCCTCGGTAACGGTGAAAATTGGGTTGCATAATTTACATCCTAAAGTATCAAATTAGACTCAAATGAACTCAAATTTCAAACACATGAGATAATATGACTAAATACTACTTGAAAATACTCGGTAGAGTTCAATAGATCAATTATTTCAATCCCCAACAATGTAGGTTCTAAGGATCTTTAATATCTAGGGAATTATTGGCACACACCCAAATCTAACCAAAGCATAACCAAACTTGCACAGTCTACTCAGGAAGAGTTATCACACAGACTGACCAAATGCTTTCAAATTAGACACAAGCTATTAAATATAGATAGGAGGGTGATTAAAATATTCATTTCTAAAGAAACTATTGACAATGAATAACTAAATGGAAGATTACAATGCTATCTTTCAAGGACCAATTACAAACAGATTCTAAATTTGCAATATTGATGCATCTGTAGGCAAATAACACTTGACATATTCAACATGTATTACTTACAAGGGTAGGACAGGTAGGATGAGTTAGGTATATATAATAGAGTGGTGGTGGATTTTAATATAGGGAACTCCTTCAACATCCATGCTATCATTCATTTCAAGATGTAAAAGACTGAAAGTCAAGCTAAGAAAATTATGAGAAATAGTTTGCATTCATTGATATCAATCCAATTCAAACATTCAAATGACCCTTGAAATATCCAAAGCATACACTACAAGTGAAGACTCAATCACCTTCTCCTGTCAACTCCATAAGTCCAAGGTGTCCTTAAAATACTATCAACACAACATTTCCAAATCACAATGCATAAACAAATTTATAACCTAGATTCATGCCCATAATGACTATCATTTATAGACATAAAACTAAATACCCAATCAATAATGTATGAAGAATGTACCATTTCACTTCATTGATAAGATACAACAAATATCACATATGTTTTTATTAACTTGAAATTATATCAATGTACATAATGTTTAAAATGCAAAACAATGACAAAAATCATGGTGGATTTACTCCAAAATAAGGGAAACATAAATAAAATGCTCTCAAAGTTTGATAATGGCTATACATCTGCAATCACCTTAGCAAGAGAGACAAAAAACACAACAAAAATCTCTATAAATATGACAAGCCCTCTTTACTTATACAAATCTCTCACCCAAAATATTCCTAGAAGATGCTCCATCTAAAAGATTCCTTTAAACATGCTTGGAAACTCTCATGCATAATAAGGGATTAATTTTGGCAGCTAGTTGTCAATATAATGATGAAGTTTGATAACAAACTTTGATCTACCTGGCTAGAAGTTCATTACATTTGAGCTCGAGGGAGAATATTTTCTTTGAGTGCAAAATTTATTTGTATTTTTTTGCAATTGTTTTGCCCTATTCTCCAACTAATCATTTACCCAACTGGAAGTTTGTGAATGGCTTCCCTCCTCTTTGTGTAAGCGAGAGATTGCCTTTAGCTTTATCGTGATAGCATTAGACTTGTCCAGTTATGATGGAGGCAATGTGGGATCCAGTGGCCCATTTTACCTCAAAACTATTCCAACAATTATCCTCATCTATGGAGCTCTTCGACATTAGTCAAATATTTGTATATGACACTTATGTTTTTGTCTTTACCTTTTTAATTTTTGGGGTCAATACCAAATTTTAAAAATGACACATGTACCGTTTTCTCTCTAGGAGATTTAAAACAATATTTTCACTTTTGAACTTTGTGGAACCTACATGCACATCTGCACTTTTTTGTCCTTGGTAATATTTTGGGCTTCAACTACAAATTTATAGGCTGTGGGTGTTGGGGTTCCAATTACAATTTTAAAATTACATTTTGATGTTGCATTCCCCTTTAAAATCCTCGTAGACTTAAGCCTTTTAATTTGCATTTGACTTTCGGGCTTCAGACCTCTGAATGCATATTTCAATATGTAAATTTTTTAAGTTGCAAATGCATGTTGCATCTCCGCTTATAAATCATTTTGACCCTTCCATATTTGTGTTGATTTGCAGGTTTTAGGGTTCAAAGTGCAATTTGCAAATTGAAAATCAAATTTGTAATGTGTCATTGTTTTTTCGCCCAAAGCTCCACTTTAACTAGGGATGAGATTTGATGTTCGCCCCACCTATCAACTATTTTGGGCATGGTTTTTTGGATTGCAATATTTCAGAATCTTAATCAATAACGATAGGATTCAACCCATTTTCCATATTTATATATTTGAATCTGATGGTAGGAGCAAAGCCAGAGCCACCATGCACATATCAAATTATACATCCGTGAATGCTTGCTGGCATATCTTAGTATGTAGTAGCATCACTTTGTAAATTTGTCCAACTGTTCTAGAATCCCTTGTAGTTTTATCATCGTACATTATTTGTCTTCTCCACATTCCATATCCATTCCATGCCAAAATTCTATGAACTCTACATTCTTGTGTAATCCTACCCACATCTGACTTTCAACCTACAAATTTTCCATGTCTTTCACCTCATCTGAAACTAATTATTCTTTCATCTCATTTTCAACTGAGTCTTTGACGTCTTATTTTTTCCTACCTATGCTAACTACCTCGATGGCTAGGATAGTGCTCATTGGCCATAAAAGCATCATCATGGAAGTACATGGTGAAGTAGTGTCAAAATAACATGGATGCCTGATGTTGAATCAGAATGAGATGCATTGATATATTTAAGCAATGGTGAAATATATCTAAAACAGTGCATTGGTTTCCACATGAATCAGAGGAAGGCACATTGATTTCTTAAGCAGTGGCAAAACAACATCAGCCATCAATTTTGCCAGATAAAATATGTGCTCCTCAATGGTAACGCCAATGCTTGTGCAAGCCCATTATACGACAACTACAAACTAAAGCACATGAAGCAAGGAATGAAATTCTAAGAGATGCATGAATGAAGTCACGAGCCTTACTTTTGATAAATTTCTGAATGAACTTTAGAAGGATCGGCTTAACTCCGTCTTATCCTGCCTGCCACGTTTTTAATCTTCAACTATTTATAATTGGACCATGTTTCTATGATTGGAACCATCTGGGGATCCATTGATTTTGGATGAATCATTGATTCACTTGGTGTCATTCCCTAGTTACTTTCAGGTGACTACCACACATGATGCTGACACATGTATCTCTTCCCTTTAGCAGGATTTCACACTTATTCTGGCACACTTTACAATGCCACAGGCTTCGGGCCCTTCATTACAATTTGTAAATTTCAAATTCAAACTTGTAATGTGACTTTGCCTTTCCGCTTCATATTTCTGCCAACTTGCTTTTAAAATGTCTCTTTGTTGGCATGTGTGGGGTGGATTTTAGGGCTCTCTTTGTAATTTGAAAATAACAAATGCAAAGTTGCATTTTGGCTTTTGTATTTCTGCCTAATGTCTGCTGAGTTTTCATTCTTACATTGACCTGTGGGTTTCGGGGCTCGGACTGTATATTGCAAATTGCAAATGTAAAGTTGTTTTTTCTTTGAAATCTTTCATAGACTTCCACGTGGACCTGTAAAATATTAGCATGACTTATTTTAAAACTTTTAACATGGATGCCAAACATTTTATCACACTTTACAATTTACAAAACAAATTTGCAGAGTCTCGTTGTTATCTTTGTTAAAATCTCAGCTACGGACTTCAGAACCTTATTTGTAATTTGCAAATTACGAAAATGTAAAGTTGCCCTTGTTTAAAAAATTTACTGCCCTTTGATCTTGAACTTTGCTTTTGAATTGTCCTTACAACTCTGGCATGGGACTTTCTTTGCTGGCGTGTCTGTGGTGGGTTTAGGAAACTCACTTGCAAAATGCAAGTTAAATTACAATCTATTTGAGTCAATGCCTTTACGAATTTTTTTGGTGAGTTAACCGTGGGCTTTTAATTACAATTTGATATTTGCAATATCAAACTTGTAAATCAACATTGCATTCTTTCTATGGATCTCCGCTTTTGCCTCTTAAAAAAATGGACCTCCGCAACTTGAGCCTTTACAAATGGAGCATTTGGACTTAATATTTTTAAAAATACTTAGTAGTTTTTTATTCATCTTAGCTTGATATTTATCACAGATCTTAGAATTAAAACACAATTAAAATATGAAATGTTAATTTTAGTTGAAACTAAGTTTTGCAGGGTTTACACAACATAAATGAAAGAATGGGGTTTTGTTTTCAAACAAAAATTTCTACAGATTCCTTTCAAGGGGTAACAATTAGACCTTCAGATAGTTGCTTTTCAAGAAAAAAGGCACATATTATTTATTTTAGATTTGGGCACTAACAGAGCCCATGGATGCGACTTAAAATTTGTGCTCCACGAGCTTCGTGAAGTTTGAAAAAATTATTTGGATCCATTAATAGAAGCACTTGGTTTTATAGATATAACTAGGGGGTTCATTCTAACCCATGAGAAAGATGATGGTATTATTTCACATAGGTAAAATTTTATTGATTTCTGATGGATGCCAAATATTTAACAAAAATTTGAGGAAAGGTGGAAATGTGGGAGATGGCTTCTTCCCACTAATAAATCCACCCAGTGTCCCGATAAGGACAAATAAAAATATTCCAAAGTATTTTGATGTGGTCACAAGTTGGAAGATGCTACAGATTCGAAGTATTCATATAAAATTGCTCCTTATAAATTTTAGTGGGAGGGGAAAACCATTCGACAATAAATTTGAAAATTAGGGGATCCAAGAGGACATATGAGATAACATTCAAAGTCCAATCAAACTTCTGAGAAAAAGGGAAGATAATTTTGTCCAAGAGAAGGACATTTATAGTATCTTGAAAACATGTTCATTTCTTTTTTGAAGCTTTGACCATGTGAATGAAGCCATAGGGTAAGAATGCCCAGAGCGGTGATTTGGAAAAAATAGGCCAAGTTTGTTATGTAGATAAACCAAGTTTCTCTTTTTCCAACATGTTATTGCATCAAAAGAACCCCTTTCTTATAAATTAGGGATTCAATCATTTTAAAGTGCCCACATGTAATCTAGTGGGCCATGGGAAGATAATGTTCTAGCCACTTCCAAATATTTTTCATTTTAATTGCATCATTGAATGCATAAATATTCATAAGACCAAGGATCCTCCCATCATAATTAATATCCATCCATAGTGCATGGTTAGATGTGTCCACTTTCAAAATTTGTCATAAAAGAAGCATAGAGTGGTGCAATAATAATGATTAAGCCACCACATCCTACCTCATGCCCAACCATATGATAAGTAGCATTAGGAAAGATGACTTTAGGTGCCATCTGGGGGCCAAAACTAGTTATTTTAACTTCATGTAGACACAAGATATGCATATTTAAAAATTATAACAATTATCCCTCACCAAGTACTTGTAGGCTACATCATTTAAACCACAAACGTTATAAGACAAAAAAAAAATCATTGGAATCCATAAAGGTTCATGGTTTTGCCCTCTTGGCCTTCTAATGCCACAAAGTAGTTTCTCTTGAGAATGTATGTTGTTCTAGTTTTTCAAGAAAATATGCAAGCACAATAGGCTTCCTCTTATGCTAATAAAACCAATTTTATTCATTATTAGGAGAGATACTCCTTGAATGGTGAGTCACTTATCAGCATGAAGGAGGTATCTCCTATGGGTTTCTAGTTGAGACAACATCCTTAGACTTATGTGTCTTGTGTATGAAATAAATAAAACACAAGAGTCATGGATTCTTGTCGTTTCAAAATCTTATTGATATCCTGGGGAGTGTTTGTCATATTTAGACTAGGGGTGGGCAATGGATCTTATGTAGGTTGAGTTGGAGGTGGAAATGTGACTATATTAGTAGAATAAATAGGGGTTATTATTGTTAGCATGACCTTTATAAGTCCAATTATTATATGTATTTCATCAGCCCACCACTTTTAAGTCATCATTCACTCACTCTATCAAGTGAGAGCATTATACAACCAATTTGGGTGGAAGGTTTGAGGTAGACATAATAAGGAAATTTTTAATGATGTGGTATGAATCGTAGCATCAAAAAAAAATTGATTGAAAGTTTAATGTATAAAACCATCTGGGTTAAAGGTTTACCACTTATATGGATATCAATGATCTTACGGAGGTCTTGAGAGAGGCCAACCTAGGCACAAACCCATCATTGAGGATGAGTAGTAAAAAATTGCTGGACTTGAAACAAAAAAGTTGTCTTAAGGTTTTTACCAATTTTTACAGAAAAGGCCTAAAATGCATAGGTAAACTTGAAAATTCTATCAAGACCAGAACCTTTGTTTTCATTTTATCCAATCCAAAAAAATTCTAGGTTTAGAGGGAAAGGAGAATCACAGAGTTTCTCATACACTTGGCCATACTTATGAATGGTGGCATAGTGATCAAGGTTTTGAAATTTGAAGTGGAAGAAATCCTAATTCAAATTTTCAATCCCTAGGATCTTGATGTTATGGGTTAGCCAATTCATTTGCATCCAACATCAAATTATGAGTTTAGTTGAGATATGGCCCACAAAATATCCTATAATGGTATGACTTTTAATCCACTAGAAAGCACTATTAAAAGAAGGTAAACCCAATAAAAATCAAGAGGAAAATCCTTATTAGAGTGTACATTACCATTTGCTATAACTTTGAAATAAACTTACATGCCCACTTTGGTACCATGTTTTGCTTCATCTCAATTGAGTTACACCAAATGACACATGCTCCTGAGTAGCCCCATTAAATAAGGAAAAAACTGCCCAACAGGTGGAAGCCCAAGGTGAAAAATCAATAAATGTAGAGATAGATCAACATTCCCATAGGGATAAGACAATAGATGGTAGTATGACATAGGAAATCCTAATCAAGGCTTCTCTCTCTCTCTCTCTCTCTCTCTCTCTCTCTCTCTCTCTCTCTCTCTCTCTCTCTCTCTCTCTCTCTCTCTCTCTCTCTCTCTCTCTCTCACATACACAACATTTATTTGATTTAAACTTTATTCTAGCATAAAAATAAAAAGCATAGCTTACATTTTTTAAATATAAATATAATAATATTTTACTTGTTTATTAGAGAATACATATGTTAGTTGATAGTTAAAGTATAGATTATCAATTATCAAAATTGATAATAAAATAGATACATTTATAAATATTTATATCGCCTATTTAATTTTAAAATTAAATATTTTGTCTATATTATTATATAAAAGAATTAAAAAAATAAAATAGATATTAATTAATTATATAATACTATATTAAATTATTATATAATATCAATGCCTTGATTTAAGTTATTTTCGATGATTATATAATATTTTTGTATTGTTATTGGCTATGAATGCTTGAATATTTGTGTAAGTTTAATTAAAATTTATTTATCTATATTTGAATATATCTTTTGAATATATCAATATCTATTCATTAATTATAAATAAATAATATTAATTAATATAAATTAAATAGGAAAAAAAAAGGGCGGGGGTGTTAGATCGGTTGGTTTCATGGATTGAGGGCAATTGCGTTGTGCTCCGTAGGTCAGGTGTTCAAGTCCCCTCGCCCCGTGGTACCGGAGGGTGTGTTGACTCACTCATGTCGCCGGTCACGTTAAAAAGTTTACCCAGTGGGTGCCTGGGAGGTTTGTAGGTTCTGTTCGTCAAAGGTGACAGGGCTGAGTTCCTCCCCGGCCTAAGTAAAAAAAATTTAAAAAAAAAAAAAGGAAAAAAAATTTAAGAAAAAAAAATAATTAAATGATAATCAATATTTTTTTTTGTTTGTTTATTTTAAATAATAAATTCCAAAAATTATAAATGAAAAAGGAAAGCAAAGGAAGCTTGGACAACACTCTTACAATTTATAAGTGTTTATCTTTATTGCATGCCCTCCTCCCAGAATAAATACAATTTAATTGTGTCATATTTCTTCTCTTGTAGCTTGATTTTTTCCTAAGATAATGGAATTTATAAAGCCATAGAGTAGTGTTGGTGCCTTTGTGTTTTGCATGAGTACCATACTTATGTTTTGTGTAACAATAATATTAATATGACTACAATACAATCTCAAAATATTTCACTCCTTAGGTTAGCTTCCTTACTAGAGGCCATTCCTTATCAACAATTAATGACCCATGCTACAAAGGATAAACAGTAAATTTGTTAGGGTTAAAATAACTTGACCATTAATCTCAAACTCAATAATAATATTTTAACAAACCTTGTTTCCGATTTTGGCATCTAACTTAATAATTGATGGTGAAGGGTGTACTGCAATTTTTAAAATAATTATCTCTTAAGTTTTTAATTTATAATAGTATATATTTATAAAATTATATTTTAAATTTAATTTAATATGATTTAATAGTATACCTGATTTTAATTTGTAATAGTATTTATTCATAAAATTATATTTTTAATAAAGTTAATATGATATAATAATTTTGAAATAATTTTTATAGTCTAATGGTAAAATGGATATCAAATTTAAGATCATATAAAACAATAAACATACTCACTATATTATAATGCGCTCCCTCCATAAGATATCATTATAAAATACTTTTCTACATAATTAATAATTAAATTGAATTCTCATTATAAATGTATAAATTTTTTATTGTGTTAACTACTCTTATAAAATTCACTCTAATTGATCACTTTAAGTGTAAAATTATACATTTCAAATTATCCATATGTTAACAATAGAAATAAGTATTAATGATTAAAAAGAAGTCAAAAGGAACCATGTTTCTTCAATGATGTACACAATTTATAAATAATTTATTAGGCATTTTATTTTTCAATTAGAACACATTACCAATTAAATAAGGCCATGTAGTGGCTAATACATGTCATATTTATGGAGATGTAATTATGTAAGCATGTTTATGGTGGTGTGAGATTTGTCATTTAAAATTGCTTTAATAATGAAATATATATCAAATATTATAAAATATTAATTTTTTTCATGTAATAATTAAAACACATAAATGTGTATGTTTTAAATAATGTGTAAGAAAAAATGTGATGCAATTTTAATATTTGTTACATACAATAATATTTAGAGTGAATTAGTTTTGAATTTTTTTTAAAAATGTATTAAAAAATAATTTTAATTGGTAAAGATTGTGACTTTTGTACAAAACACATATTCAAATTTAAAATTAATAATATTTTTATAAATAATATTCTCATACTTAAAAGTTAAAGTAAAATTTAACCAATTTTAATGTTGTTACTCTAAGCTGTAGCTAATAGTATTTTGACCATTCGCAATTCACGTTTTCAATTTTCTAACCACCCCCTCATAACACTATTATTTTCATGCTTTTTTTTATATTAGTTTTTTGACTTTATAATAATATTTTATATTCATCGGGAGTAATATTATTCGAAGAGTCAAATATTAATAATAAAAGATATTCCAACATAGAATTTATCAGATAAAATCTACCTTCTTTATAGTTTGGTCACCATCACGAAAACTCTATTAACTTTATGTTATATATAATAATTATGTTTTGCAAAAGCAATCACTTATGGTGCTTTGATTCTTCGGTATCAACAATTCTGTTTTCCTCAGTGGTAAAACTTTTCTTTCTTTGCATATGGTTTCATACGACAAAGAAGTGATGATCGCTTTTTGCAATATATTGTTAATGTCAAAATTTTATTCAATTATGTATATAGTGGTGTTTTTTACATTCACTGTTGCAATGGCAGACGTTCATAATTACACCTTTGTTGTAAGTCTTAATTTCAGGGTATATTAAATATTTACTTATGCCTTTCCATACCAAATGATATGAATGTTTTAATTAAAATTTATTATTTTTCTGTGTACTTTACTGAATTGTTTTTACTATTTTAAAGAATTTATTATAGTTGATTGTTAGAGTTACTGTGTTATAATACATAATCTTTATATATTATTATATTTATCCTGATCAAAATGATATCTTAATAGAAGTGGTTCTTCTATTAATATAATAATTGATTAATTATAAAATGAATATATTTATTTGATTAATTAGAAGATGAATATATTTATATATATTTTAATGATTAATGTGTTATCTATTTTTTGTAATGTGTTTAATAAAGGTTTAATTTATTTGTTAATCAGGTTGAATCGATGATTGTTACCACGCTGTGTCACACGGATAGTGTAATTACAGTGTATGGACAACTACCTAGTCCAACTCTGCATATACGCAATAACGACACTCTTATTGTTAATGTTTATAACAAAGCGAAGTACAATGCTACCATTCACTGGTAAGTCTTGTCTCTCACACCTGCCTATTATATAACTGTTGCAGTGCGAATTTCATTAATGATGAAGTACTCATTTCCAAATATATTTTAGGCATGGGGTGAGACAAATTCGTTCAGCATGGGCCGACAGCCTTGGGTATATTACACAGTGCCCCATTCAGCCACACGGGCGTTTTACATATAAATTCACCATTATTGCACAGGTAGGTACCTTGTGGTGGCGTGCCCATGTGTCATGGCTGTGTGCAACAGTTCACAGAGCTCTAGTGATATATCCTATGAAGGGCAGTTCTTATCCGTTTCCTCAACCTCATGCCGAGATTCCAATTGTTCTAGGTAACTAAGACTATAAACATATACAATATTTATGGATTTATAATGGAGGCAACAAATTAGAAATCAGATTAGATAGAAAGTAATAATAAAGATATTAAAAAGATAAAAAGTAATCGAAAGAACTTTAGCTGCAGGGCATGTTTGTCTCAAAATTTGTTAAAAAAAAACAAACAACATTTTGTATTCTTTGTTTATAACCATTAGAACTTACATTGTGTGTTCATGTGTTTTCACATTATAGAGCTAACCTATGACTTGAGTGTTGTAGCATGTGATTTTTGTAGCACATGATTGAGTTTGTGGGTGGTTGAAGTAAGAGCAAAAGATTTGAGAAAATAATATATATGAGTTTGTAGGTTGTTGAGTTAAGAGAAATAGATTTGATGTAAATATGAGAAATAAGATATTGAAGAAAATAATGTAATTGAGTTTTTGGTTTAGAATGAGAAATAAAAAATTGAATATAATAATTATTAGAAATTAAATACGAGTACTTTTATAAAATTAGAGGGGTGAAGCGAACTTTTAAGTAAAAAAAGAAATTAGATGTGAATGATTCCATAAGAACAAAGGGATAGAGTGAACTTGTAAGTCTCTTTATACAAGCAATTTCATTAAAAAAAAATTTGGTAAGCATTAGATATTACATAATAATAGAATTTAAAAAAAAAAGTAAATCAATATTTTTTAGTTAATTGTATATTATATTTTATTAGTGACGTTTTAGAGTTGTAAGCATTAACAATTAAAGGGTTTCATAGTTTGTATTATGAAAAAAAAAAGAAAAAAAAAATTGAAAATAATTGTGTATAGTTTCGATAGTCACCAAAATATCTATATAGTTTCAAGTATATTTGAATATATTATAACATATAGAAAGTAGAAGGTTTTTGAGTGAAAGGTCTAACAATAAATATATTCATCTCATAATTAATTATTATATTAATAGGAATATCACTTCTATTATCAAATCATTTTGATCAAGATAAATATTATAATATATTAAAAAATTATTATTAATTAAAAAATAATAAATAATTAAAAAAACTCAAAATTTTCGATCGTATATAATCCAAATTTTCAATTATATTTAATAAAAAAATTAAATAATATTAAAAAAATTTCTCTTAAAAAATTGTTTTATTTAAAATAATAAATTATAAAAAATAAATAATATCAATAAAATTTTAATTAAAATATAATTTAATATTTAACTTTAAATAAATAAAAAATATAATAAAATCAAAATGAATCAAAATATAAATATTATTTGAATATATATTATCTAATTTTAGAATATAAAAAGATTATAATCCAACTGATAAGGATTACTTTCTTATATATATATATATTCTTTGATCTTTCTAATTCAAAATTACGCTTATCAAACAGGAGAATGGTGGAACAATGATCCTCTCACAGTCGAATATCAAGCGAATCTGACGGGAGCTGCACCTAACATATCCGATGCTTTCACAATCAACGGTCAGCCAGGAGATCTGTATCCTTGCTCAAAATCAGGTACGGACTTTTTCTCCTAACAAAACCGGTTCAAGGTTCGCAATTCCACAACGCATCAATAAAACTGACCATTTTGTTTGCAGGAACATTTAATTTCTCTGTACAAACCTACGTTCTGCGTATCGTCAATGCTGCAGTCAATAATCACCTGTTTTCAAAATAGCATCACAAAGCCGTACACAACAGACACTACATAGCCAATCAACTGCCAGCCAACTACTACATAGCCGCCAGCACATACACCATTCAAGCAGTAGGCAACTTTGACAACACCACAACAACTACGAGGGCCCTGAATCATCCGCCGCCCCAATCCTTCCGCAGCTTCCAGTCTGCAATGACACTGCAACTGTGACTACGTTTACCCGAGCGTTACGAAGCCTGGCTTCACCTAAGCACCCGGTGGTCGTTCCACAGGCCATAGACGAGAGCCTCATCGTAACCGTAGGACTCGGTTTAATTCCCTGTGCGGCCGGCATAACCTGTGGCGGCCCCAACAACACTAGAATAACTGCCAGTATGAACAACATATCTTTTGTCTTGCCCGATACTCCCATCCTCCAAGCTTATTATTTCGGCATTAATGGCGTCTTTACCTCCGACTTTCCTTCAAATCCCCCAACTGTGTTCAATTATACTGGTGACAGTATACCCAAAACTCTTTGGGCGCCAATTTCTGGTACGAAAGTGAAGATGTTGAATTACAACGCTACAGTTCAGATAGTGCTCCAAGGAACGAATATCTTCCAATCAGATAACCACCCAATGCATCTTCATGGCTATGATTTTTTTGTAGTAGGAGAGGGTTTTGGTAACTATAACGCTCAAACAGATCCCCTCGCATTCAATCTGGTTGATCCGCCGCAGTGGAATACTGTGGGGTTTCCAGTGAAAGGGTGGACTGCTATCAGATTCAAAGCTGACAATCCAGGTAACAAACATACAACTTTAATTTTTCATAATTAACTCACATATTGGAAAGCGAAATTTGGGGAATATTTGTAATACAGTGAATGATTGCTGTGGTTTTTTTGGCAGCTGTTTGGTTGATGCATTGTCACTTTGACGATCATGTAACATGGGGATTGGATATGGTGTTCGTGGTGAAGAACGGTCCAGGTTATTTGGCAACTTTGGAGCGTCCTCCTCGTGACCTTCCCAAATGCTAACTAAGCAAGCCATGACATCATCTTGGATAATAAAATTTAAGGTTCACCACCTTATATGTTATGCATTTTTTACAGGCAGTATATTAAGTAATCGATGGGGCTGGAATTGGTGATGTTAAGAACAACAAAGTAGCCTAAACGCCGCTTTCCCTTTTCCGTCTGAATATTTCATGAAATCTCCAATTAGTGTTATTTTTGTTTGTGAGAGTTCATGAAATATAGTGATTTGATTTTAGTCTGGACATTGCTGGTTTGGAAATTTCTATAAATGGGAGCGTATAAAGTACATCTAAATCACATCGCTATTCAAAATTATTTTGCATCCATCTTACAGAATTAGAAGTAAACGGCTTTGTTGAGTTTTTTTTAGTTTTTTTTGGGGTTTAGGAAATCAAGTATCTTATAATTATGTAAAAATAACAAAATATAATTATAGAGATATTTAAAAAAATTAATTTTTAATAATTATAAGATAAAATATAGAATATATGTGATAAAATTTTAATAAGTTATGAAAATATTTATGGTGTAAAATATCAAATTTTATTAATTCAAAGATTGATATATTATATGCGAATTTATTGTGTAGATTATATGAGAACTCTAAAAAAATTAATATGTCTAATTGGTAAAGTACTGTTAGAATTTCTCACCTTAAAATAGAATCTAAGAGAATTCGTCTTCTTATTAAAAAATAAATTATACAAATTTATTAAAAAATATGTGTTCATGTTGAAAATTCAAACTCCTCGCTTTCTTATTAAGAACTCAAAAAATACAAAAAAAAAAAAAATTATAATTAAAAAAAATAATTATTTATTAAGAAAGACTTGGAGCAAGTTTTACAACAGTCTTAAAATTAAAAATTTATACAGTTTTCGAAAAGCAATGGTATATGTGTGTATGTATATTGTCAATACATAAAGTTGTAGAATAAAATTTTAGAATGAAAATTTAAATAAAATTTATAACAACAATTTGTTTTAAGAAAAAATTTATTTAAAAAATTATTTTTTCTTTTTGTGTACATTTAATTGTAATAGCTTAAAATTTAATTTTAATTTTAATTTTAATTATTTATTATCTTTATGTTTTTACACACGTAACATTCAAAATAATAATAGAACATATTAGGTTAGGTTTCTAGCGTTTTAGAAAAAATTTAGTGTTTATTTTTAAATTAGGGTTTAATAGAAAATATAAATATTCTCAAATTCTTTAATTTAATAGAAAAAATATAAATATTAAAGTATTATAATGAAAATATTTTTATATACTGAATATTTGTGAGATATTGTAGAGAATAGATATGCATAACTTGCTAATCAAAATGCTTTAATTATTATAATCATGAACATAACAATACATTAAAAAAAGAAAAAAAAAGTTTCAAAGTCTTTATTCTTTATCGAACAAATAATGAAGTCCATCTTTCAAAGTGTAAAAGAACTACTAAATTCAAACAAGCTTGCAAAAGCACTTACAAAAGAAATAGTAAAGTGAATATTATGAGATTACAGATGTTTAGAAGGGAATTTGAGAACTTTTGGATAAAATAATTAGAGAATATGAATAGTTTTTTAACCCATACAATGGATGTGGTGAAGTAAGAAAAGTCTTATGGAGAGAACATGCAGGAACAATTAATTTTTAAGAAGATACTGAGAATTTTACTAGCAAGGTTTGATATCGTTGTTTTTGTTATTATGGATTCTAAGTATTTATCAGTGATAAAAATTGAATAACTTATGGCTTCTATATAAATACATTAGCAAAGTTCAATAAAACAACTAGTCTGAAAAGAAAATAATAGATTATTATCATGGAGATTCATCAAGAGGAAGTAACAAAGTAAGAGTAAGAGGTTTGTCAAGAGGTGGAAGATCAATAAATTTTTATGAAAGTGGAAGAATAGATTTTAACTTCCATAAAGTAAGTAGAAGAGGTAAGAAAAAAATCATAATCTTGAATATGAATGTCAAAAGTATGACAAATATCATATAAAATGTCATTTTTATAAAAAGATTGGTGATTATATCGATGAATATAGAAAGAAATCATTTAATATGAAAAATAAGAATACAAGTTTCTATTTAAAAAAATGAAGTTGAAGGGAAAAGATTAAATTTCAATCTTAAAAAATCAAAGTGAGAAAAAATCGTATCCATCATATTTATTATTTTCTTATTTTAAAATATAATTTAATTACCATTTAGTAGTTTGTATAAAAAAGATATAGAGTTAATTTTTTGAAATATGTATTTGTATTTCATGATAAGAATGATAGATTTGTAGGAACTGACCCACTCATGATCATTAAACATGGAAAATAATGTCTGTTGCCATGTATTTTGTTCTAGCCTCCCAAGGTGGATGTGAATAATAAAATACCAAATAGTAAAAGGCTTATTGAAGTGAAATAATTGCTTTGCATTGCCCTTTCCTTCCCATATGCAAACATGCCTAAAAAGCATGTGCAAATTAAATTACATACTGATAATGCTCCCCACTAATTTTCCAAGTTTTGCATGTTTCCATGCTTAAGAAAATTTTCATATATACACATTTAACATTACTTTTATCTATCATAGTTCCTTCAAAACATATTATCAGGTTATGACACTAGGCAATAATGCTATTGTATCTCTAGGTAAAGTAAAATGAGGTTAATAATTTGTTGGTTATCATAAATTTAATAGGTAGTTTTTGTCTTATTGAGATTGTTTGTGACGTGTGATGATATAGTGTAGAAAGTAATAGAACCTACACTAAAATCATATGTTTGTAAAAGTTGTTTTTTGTTCCTAAATAAAACATCAAGCAATTTGAACTATATAGTGCTCATAATTGTTTTGATCATGGTATTGTAATTGGTCCCTAATCTATACATCCATTTGATAGGACTGGGTTTACAATAAACACATAAAAAAGTTAACACAAAATTTAGTTTCATTATTTTATGAAAAGTAAGCTTATTTTATTTTTAATGTTTTGAGAAAAAGTTATCTAATTTATGTTGGTTCTAGCCTAGGTTCACATATTTAGATCTAGGGTACATACTATTGCAATAAGTTCTTCATAGTAAAACTTATTTTCTTAAACTTTAAATAGTGGCTTTCATGGGGTTTTCTAATCCTATAAATTAAATAGCAATGGTGGATGGGAAAAATGTTCATAGGGCTTGATAACATTTCATTGAGGTAGTGGGAATCTCTTTAAATACTATTGATGTTATCATTATTTAATGATGCAATAAGAAGCTACTCATGCTCTACCTTGGAGATAGGAAGGCTCATTCCTCCATGGTTAGATTTCTAAAATATTGAGTCGAGATTAGTTATAATCAGAATCATATTATTTAAGAGTTTACAATCAAAATATATTTTATAGTAAACTTTCTTGTGTTTTTTCTTTCATTTATGGAGTCTTAAATATGAAGGTTATTTTTGTTTAAACATAATACCAAAAAAATTAGATAAGGGTTAGAATATTGTGGTAACTTATAATAATAGGCTAAAAATAATTTATAGGGGTTAGAAAATTCTGGAACAATTATTTGGAAATGGTGTAGTAGACAATCAATAAAAGAGTGAAAAAAACCTAAAATTTTTTAAACATATTAGACTAGATTTTTTTTTTCACTTATTATTCCAATTTGATTTTCTCTTCCTGCAAACTATTTCTATATAATTTCTCATAAATCTAAAAATAAACTTGATTGGCTATAATGATAACTTGATGTTCTTAGGATCTTTCCTTGGAGAAGCTAGACGAGAACTTAAGGATAATGCAAATAACACTATCCACTATAATCTAATAATTCTCTAAACTAGACAAGTTTAATAATGAACCCAAAAACTAACAAGATAAATAAAATTACCAATAGACCAAGATTATAAACAATAACTTGTATTGATTCATATTGAATAACTCGAAATAATTACAAACCCAAACCATGCTTAAATAAGACTCAACTCAAAATTTTGAGTTGACATGCAAAAATTTAAAAAATCTAAAATCTTAAGAAAAATATCTATTTTTAGCAACCACTATTTATAGTAAGTTTCATATGTAAGCGTGTGCTACTTTAAAAATTTCTTGAAATAACCTAAATACTAAAATTAGCCTATGAGATGAAATTCAATTGAAGTTGACTTCTAGTTCTAAAAATATATAATTTTTAAAAATAGAAAATTATTGGAAACATTATAAAACATTAATTTTGAACCCTCAGATGATCATGTTTGGCCTCCAAAAAATATTGAAATTAGATTAAAATAGATAGAATGTCCTAGGGTAGAATCAAACATTTATATATGATCATTTTAGTGTGTGGATGAGTTTAAATAGAGTTACGGGTCAAAATTTATGGCCTCTGAAAGGTTGGCCTATTTTTTTTGTATCATTCTCCTCTAGTTGAAAACAACTCAGCTCCTTCAAGTTACCCTTATTATACTGTTGCCATTTTTCCTTGTCAATCTTATTCAACTCCCATTTTGTAATCCAGGTTTTGTCTTCTTACTACAATCCTTTCCACTACACCAAATACCTATTATAATTCCCTTGCCTTGTGCTCACTATCTTCATATCCAAAACTTGCACTATTTTTTATTTCTTCTTCTTTGGAACTTGTTGCTCCCAATTTACTTATTCATCTTTATCATCTTCACCATCTTCTCCATATAATTCATATAAATCTAAAACATTAAATACTAGAGATATATCAAAATTCTATGGTAAACTAATCTCATAGGTATTATCATTGATTTTTTTCATAATTCTACATGATCTAATTTTCTTGTACTTCAACTTATTGTATGTGCCTTTTGAAAATCTCTATTTTCTCAAGTAGACAATTAACAACTCTCCTTCTTCAAAAATGTTGGATCTTATTTTGACATCCGTTGTTGCTTTATATTTCTCATTACTTTCCTTCAACTTTCTTCTTACTCCTTGTAACTACTGCATATGCTCTACAAATGCTTCTACATCATCACTAATTAAATTTGCAATTGAAAATTGTACCAAATCTAAAATATCTATAGTATTTCTCTCATAAACAATTTGAAAATGTGACTTTGCTATTGATCTATTCACTAAACTATTATATGCAAACTTAGCTTGTGGTAAAGCCAAGTCCTATTACTTTGGCTTCTCTCCCACTATACATCTCAATAAATTTTCCAAGATCCTATTCACAACTTCTCTCTATCTATCTATTTGTGGGTGATATTCACTACTGAATTATGGCGTAGTACCCATCTTCTTCCACAAAGTCCTCTAAAAATGACTTAAAATTTTCATGTCCTTATCTAAAGTAATAGTTTTTGGAACACCATGTAATTTCACAATATCCATAAAAAATAATCTTAAAACTCTATTGGCATCATTGGTTTTCTTACATGCAATGAAATGAACCATTTTATAAAATCTGTCTACAATAACAAAAATTAAATCTTTACTTCCTTATGTGTTTGTCAATCCCAATAGAAAAATTATACTTAGATCTATCCATAGTCCTCTTGGAACCGATAATAGCATGCATAGTCCAATATTTTGTGAATCTCTTTTAGCCACCTAACATATTTTACACCTTGAAACATACCTTGTCACATCTCTCTTCATCTTTAGCTAAAAATACTTTTCCTCCACCAAAGCTATTATCTTTGTCTTACCAAAATGTCCAGCCAAATAACCACTATGTAATTGTCTTATTATATTATCTCGTAGAGACCGAACTGAAATGTATAATTGTTTCTTTTTTAAGAGATAACCTTCCTGTATAATATACTCATTATGAATAACATTTGTTCTACCTATCAATGGATTGTTTCACTTCTCAACTACCTTGCTAAAATATATATCAATATCATATAGTTATTTAATAGTTTCAAATCCAACTACTTTAATCACCATAATAGTTAATAACACTACCCTCCTAATTAATGCATCAGTTACCTGATTTTATTTTCTTGATTTATGTTTAAACACAAACATATACCCCTGCAAGAAATAAACTCACTTTACATGCCTACTATTCAACTTCTTTTGTGTATTCACATACTTCAAAGCCTCATGATCTATAAATAGGATAAACTCTTTAAGCACTAGGTAATACCTCCAATGTCTGAATGCTTTTACAATTGCATAAATTTCAACATCATAAGTAGAATACTTTGTCCTTACCTCATTCAATTTCTTACTAAAACATGTTATTGGATTTCCTTTTTTGACTCAACATATCACTAATTCTTACAAACAAAGCATCACAATCAACCTCAAACACTTTGTTAAAACTTGGTAATGGTAAAATTGGTCTTTTTGTAATCTTGTTCGTCAAAATTTCAAAACTTTTTCTGGATGCTCTATTCCATGAAAATTTCTTCCCTCTCATACAATCTGTTATTGGTGCCATAATGATACTAAAATTTTTAGTAAATTTTATGTAAAAAATTGCTAAACCATAGAAACTTCTTACCTCTATAATGCTTCTTGGAATAGGCCACTCAACAATTGCCTTTATCTTTTTTTCATCTAATTTCACACCATCTACTGAAACTAAAAATTAAAAAATATCAAATTGTTGTGCTTAAACTTGTACTTCTTAAAATTTGCATATAACTTCTCTTTTCTTAACAAATCTATTACCATTCTCAAATGCTATAAGTATTCTTATTTAGTCTTACTGACTATCAAAATAAAAAACCACAAACTTACCAATATATTCTCATAGCATTATATTGATCACCCTCATAATTGTGCTAGGTGCATTAGGTAATCGAAATGGCCTCGCCATCTATTCATAAAAGCCATCTATAGTTTTGAATATAGTTTTCCACTCATCTCCTTCATGAATTCGTATCTTATAGTAACCACTCTTTAGATCAATCTTGGTAAACTATTTTGCTCTTAAAATCACATCCAACATATCATGTAAACAAGGTATACAAAACCTATACTTTATTGTTTTTTTATTAATTGATCTACTATCAGCACACATTCTTCATCTTCCATCTTTATTTGGAGTTAACAACGCTAGTGTTGCACATGGACTAATACTCTCCCTTATCACCTTCTTATTTATCAATTTAGTAACATGTTTATTTAATTTTGCATATTCTGTTGGACTCATCTTATAAGATACTTGATTGGGTAGAGCTGATCCTAGAATTAATTCAATGTGATGTTGAATATCTCTCTTTGGTGGTAAACCATCTGGTAACTCATTAAGCATAACATTTGTATATTATTTCAACACTCTTATTGGTTCTTTTAGTATTGGCACCATTTCTATTTCTTCATTCTTTGTTACTAATGCACAACAACAACCTGCTACCTTCATATCTTGGTTTCATCCTTTAGTAGAGAGCATGCTTTCTATCTTCTCTTCCTCTTTAAGAGGTAACAAAACTACATTTGTACCACCTTTCCAAAAAATGTATGTTTTTTTTTCTCCATCATGAAATAATTTTCTAGCAAATTACCACGGTCTCCCCAATAACACATGATATGCATCTATTAGAATAACATCACACCATATTTCATCATTATAATTTTTTTCATTAGAAAATTTGATTAAACACCTTTTATCTACTATGAACTCATTCCATTTTTTAAACCATGAAATCCAATAAGGGTTAGGATGCTTTCCACATTGCATATTTAGTTTCTCAGTCATTTCTTTAGAAACCATATTTTCACAACTACCACCATCTAGAATTACTTTACATACCTTTCTACTTGAAGTACATCTTGTTCAAAAAATATTTGATCACAACCATGCATAACCACCTTCTTTATTATATACTTGATCCTTCATTGGAGTGATCACAATTATTCTCATCATCAGATTCTCTCCAACATCAGTTGGTGCAACTTCAATATCCTGCTCTTCTATTTCAACCTCAACTAGATTTACTCTTGAGTGATATTCTTGACCCCTTTCTTGATATTGATAGTGTAGACACTCAAACACTTTGTGCCCTTCTTATCCATATCCATAAAAGACATAAGATCTATGTTGATTCAGAAAGCATCCTCTAGCACCACCATAACCTCATCCTCTTTTAAATCCTCTTCATCTTTGTTGGTATTTAAACCCTTACCTATTATCATCTTGCCTTTCTAAACCACATGATGATTCACCTTTATTGGTATTGAAGCCATCTCTAGTGGTATTAAACTTACTTAATCCCTTTGTTGGAGGGGATCTACCTCTTTTTGGACCAATAGATGTCTTTATGAAATTATGTCTATTTTGTTTTCCTTCTACCTTCAAATCTAATTGATAAGTCACCTCCATGTTAAGTATTCTATGCATGGTGAATTCATCTTGAATAAAAAATTTCAAATCATTTACATACCTTGTATCCATCTGCTCTTATGTTTCATCATAATCTAATTATATGGAAAGATTATAAAATTCATTTGTATACTCTTGTATACTGTGATCTTTTTGCCTCAAATTTTGAAATCTTTTGTATAAGGTTTGTGCATAATAAATAGGAAGAAATTTCTCCCTCACATTCTTCTCCATCTTTTTCCATGAATTCAACTTCTCTTTACCTTTTTTCTATCTCTCTTTCTATAGGGGATCCCACCAAATAAGAGCCCATTGAGATGGGACACATTAGGCATAGTAAGATCCCATTTACTTCTTCAAATGTTTTGGTGAAGAAGAAGGATGAGACTATGCATATGTGTGTGGACTATACGGCCCTGAAAAAGAAGACTATTAAAAATAGGTATCTAATTTCATGCATAGATGAGTTGATTAATGAATTACAAGGGGTAGATTTTAAAAACATTTCATGACACCCCTATGGCTAGTCATCTGGGGTTCTACTAGACATATAAGTAGATCCATGAGAGATTCTCATGGAAGGACATGAAGGATGATATAATGAAGTATGTGTGTGAGTGCCTAGTGTGACAACAAAATATAAATGAACACACATTTTTGGCTGGTTTGCTATAACCATTACCAATTCCTACACAAAAGTGGGAAAGTATATCCATGGATTTGATCACGGGACTTCCCAAGGTGCAAGGGAAGGATTGCATTTATTTGGTAGTAGATAGATTGACTAAATTTTCACATTTCTTTGCCATATCAGTAGGTCATATATCACTCCAGGTAGAATATTTGTTCTTCAAATAACTGTTTAAACTTAATGGGACACCTAAAAACATAGTAAGTGATAGGGACAACAAGTTTATGAGTCTATTTTGGCAAGAATTATCCAATATTTATGGAGCCAAATTAACTCCAAGAACTAGCTATCATCCCCCATTGGATGGGCAAACTGAAGTAGTGAACAAATGGGTTGAAGGCTACCTAAGGAATTATGTGATAGGGCAACAAAAGGCTTGGTTTGGATGGCTGCACTTGGTGGAGTTTTGCTTCAACTCCAATTACCACATGTCCATTAAGATATCTCCTTTCATGGCATTATACGGATATGAAGCTCCTAACTTTATTGATATACTCATTTTTGATTGTAGGGTTCCCAAGGCAAAGGATTTTATGCAAGAGATCCAAGATATCATGAAATCTTTGAAGGATAATATTTAACATGCATAGAATCAACAAAAGATGTATGCTGACTAGCATTGTACTGAGAGGGAAGTTTAAGTGAGAGACATGGTTTATATCATATTACATCCATATAGATAATCCACCCTCAAAAAGGGTGGATCCGAGAAGTTAAAACCCCATTTGTATGCCCCATTTAGAGTCTCCAAAAGGGTTGGAAAGGTTTCTTATGAGCTGGAGTTACCTAAGGATAGTAGAGTGCATAATGTGATTCATGTATCACACCTTAAGAAGGTGCTTGTACATAATGTGGTACCTTAAGTAGTGTTATCCCCATTGGATAAGGAGGGGAGGTTGGAGCTTATTCTAGAGGCAATCATTGATTTTAGAGAGAGGAACATCAGGAGGAGAGTGATCATATAATACTTGGTTAAGTGGTGGGATCTACCAATTGAAGATGCTACATGGGAGAGTGAGTAGAGACTTCCGCATCCAACATTTTAATTTCTTGAGGATAATCAATCCTTTGGGAGGGTAGACTATAATGTCCCCTCTTAGCCTCTGATGCATTTTTGTGTCCTTTAGCCTATCCTTGAGTTCTCATAAGCTAGATGGCATTGCTAAGGGGATTCAATTGGTCTTGGATGATTATTTGGGTGGTATTTCTAGCTTGGAGGATAATACTAAGGTTATATTATTTTAATTTAATTTTTTATTCCTCAATAGGTGATATTAATAAAGTAACTTTATAATTTTAAGTTGAGGATAAAACGGGGCCACTTTTTGTACCTTAGTACCTAATGTGATGACTTTAAGTTGTTTTTTGAAAGTTTAAAAGTGTTTTTATTAGCTAATTAGAAAAGGGACACCTAAGTTAGGGTTTTGCCCTAACTCATCATTGAAGATTATACAACACTTTTTGGAGACTCATTATGCATATTTGGTGATATGTTTGACTTTGAGAATGCTATTGAAAAATTCCTAGCAGTTCTAAAGCAAGTTGAGGATGACAAACCTTGACTTTGTAGTTGGTTTCGGTAGTAAAAGACCTACCCTAGATGGCAAATGAGTGGTCTCGATTGGAGATCACCATTGAAGCTTCATTATTGAAGATATATGTATATTCTATAGGTAATTATGGATTATTTTGATCTTTTTTTATGCTTTCAGTTACGTTTTAGCTTACAAGCTTTGGAAAGCAATTTTGGGATTGTTGGGTGATCATAGTTCCATATCTTTTGGAGTTTATGAGAGAAGGCATTCATGCCCTGATTTCAAAGAATAATTTGTAACTTCAGATAAAATTGGAATTTCTTTGTGGGTTTTAGTTTAAAAGTTTCCTTGGAGCAAGGTGATCATTTCAAGCATACACCTATATTTTTTTGAGGTTGCAATTTATTTTCTAGAGCCAAATTACCCTAGGTAGGGGTGACTCATTTTGGGAGGCATTGTTGACATTTTTCATTAATGTTTTGGGGTTCCAACAAAGTGAATAATACTTTCTAGGCAAGTGTGCTTCAAGCAGGTCAATTAATGCTCTTGTTAATAGGTTTGAATCTTATGTAATAATTTTGAAGATTTTCAATAAATTTTTTGAAGTTTGTTGACATTTTTTACTTGTCATAAATTGCTCAGAAATTTATATTAGTTTGAGTTATATGTTGTTTTTGGGTTTTCAAATCATTGTTATTTATTTTGAAAAATATATATACATATTGCTACTGCTATAAACATTTGTAATTAGACTTAAATAGAATGAAAGAAAAAAGCTATCAAGAACATTGGTCAATAGATGAAGAAGAGCAATCAGATCAGTCATCAAGGGCATCTCAAAAATTTAATGATATTGGAGATATAGGTGAGGAAATTGAAAGACAAGAAGTTGGTAGGTTATGCTCCTTGTTATACGCTGTGGTTAGAGGGTAAGGACAAACAAGCCGACAATCACAAGAAATTAGTAATTAGCATAATTAATCCAAATAATGGACCAATTGAGACAAGGGAATAATGTAGGACAACAAAGAGTAGGCAATCAGTAGTTGGGGAAGTCATGGCAAGACCATTTGTGTCAAATTTTTTGCCTAGATTTGATTCTCAACCACATCAGGAGCTAACTTTCATGGAACAATAGGAGTAGATTAGGCAAAATTGGTTACAATCACATGCTAGATTTTAGATGGACCTCCCCCTTCATGACTATATTGACTTGATAATGAGGTATTCTAATACAAATGTGAATAGAGATCAACATAATGACTTGCATAGGAAGGTGGGGAATCTTAGCCTTCAATACTTTGATGGGCTAGGAAAAATGGTAGTTAGAGCATGGGTACAAAACCTACAAAATTCTTTCTCTATAAATCCTATACCAGAGTTGGAATCAACCCAATATGCATCCATACATATTGATGGAATTACTTATGATTGGTGGTATAAAGGATTGTTGACATTGGGACATGCACAAATAACATCCTACCATGAGTTCACCAAAATGCTAATTGAAATATTTGACAAGAAAGACCTTGAATTGCATTTTAAGGAGCTAGCCTAGCTTAAATGATGGGGGACAATAGGTTTATATAATGCATATTTTCAAACACTTTTTGTGCTTGTGATTCATATATCTAAAAGAAGGCTTATAGTGTTGTTCGTTGATGATCTTTCTGAGCTTTTAAGAGGTTGGGTTAAGGTTTTCAACCCCACCACACTTCAAGAAGCTAATAAGGAGGATAGAGACATGAAAAAATACACTTTCAAGAGTAAATTTTAGTCAAAGGGAGGACTATAGAAAAAAGAAAGGGACAAAAAGCAAATGTTTAGAAGTCATGATCAACCAAGATATCATGAGTAGCCCAAGCAAAACTAACAGCCAAAGAAACACTATCAAAAAATTTATAGTGAGACCCTTAATGAGCTAAGAAAGAAGGGTTTATGCATCACATGTAGGAAGCCTTATGACAAGGATCATAAAGGTTCAGTGAAAGGGAAGGTACTCTTAATTGAATACTTTTCAAATGATAAAAGTGAATCAGTAAACTCAAAATAATAGGATGATATAGAGGACAACGATGAGGAAAAGGCTTCGAAAGAGGATGAGAATGTAGAGAACAATGAGGGGAAGTTGACACAACTTCATAGCTTCCAAAAACATGATTCTATGCACCTTAGAAGAGTGATACAAGGGCAATGAATGTTGGAATCGATTGATACAGAGAATACACATAATTTGATATAAATTGATAAATTTTATAATTTACTCGAATGTTGGATTGAAAAGCAGATGGATTGAAATCTCTAAAGAGATGGTGCAAAGATCAGTTATGGATATGGTTATTGATGATAAGGAATAATTGAAGTGTCAAAACAAAATAAATTTATATGATTAATTCACTTAAGAAGATTAAGGAATACATATTTTTAAGGTGAATTTTTTCATTTAATACATAAATCTATATGGCACTATTTTATTTATACACTATACAAATCCATACATTTGCTTTATATACTACAAAGTGAAGAGTGTGTGGTAATTTTTTTATAGGGTTAAATAAAAAATATTTGGTTCATGTTTTCCTATGTAGTGATCTACTATGAAAATAAGATTTTTTTGATCAAAATAAAATATTTGTTACCTCTAAAGTGAAATGGCACTTTCATAAACGTTTATGGCATATTCAAAGTGCACTAGTATAGTTGTATGACAACTTCATGGCAAAGTTTTATTAGAATAATGGCACAATAAATTATAAAACTTAAAAAATATTTATTTTCATTTGTTTATTTTTACCCTATGTACCACAAGGAAGAAAGGTAATTTATATTTTTTTCACATGTAAGTGAAAAGAGGGAAAGTTACTTTCAAATGAAAAGAGAAAACATTACCGTACATGTTTATTTTTATTTTTTTACATTCACAAAACCTAGAATATATGTAATAGTTTCCTTTTATACTTAAAAATAAATTGAAGAGGATATGGTTGAGCTTATTTTATCAATAAATTACAATAGGATAGGATAATATTTCAAAACCTCCAAAGCTAGCTGACTTATTCGTCACATTTGACATTATGAGTATTGTATTACGATATATTTTTCAACCAATCATTCTTTTATGCAAAGGTGGTCATGTGAATAGTCAAAATATAAGTTTTTAGATGTTTTGGACATAATATAATGGTATATTTTGTGTTTTTAAACTTTTATATATGATTTTTGTGATAAAACTATTCAATAATGTATAAAGGTGCATTATCAGTGGAAACTGACACCTACAAAATGACAATTTTCATGACATCTCATGATTGTGCTATCAGTGAATACAATGAAATTATAGGAACATCAAGATACTTATGATTGACTAAGTTTAAATGTCACACTCAAGGTTGGATGATCCATTGGAGGTTGGTAGACTACCACCCTTCTCTACTTAGCTATTTTCTCAAAGTTTGGGTTCAATGCTTGAATGGAAATTTTTGGATTGTATTCTTGATTTCAATTCAATTTTTGGATTTCTATACCTAATATTCATGACATGGAGTAAACAATATTATTTTATTTTTATTCTCTCATTTTAAATATTCTCACGTTTCACCTGATAGGGGAAGAATATATAACATTGGTAGGTATTCAATTAGTTGTTAGTGACATTACAGGTTGATAGGGGTTTATATCACCTTCAGTGTTGAGAAAAGGTCATCAACATTTTTTGGACATCAAGAAGATGTGCCATATAGAGTAAGAGTTAGTCATTTTGATGGGATTATAGGTGGAACCTTATGTGGATTGATGTAGTTGTATAGGACTTGATCATGTTCTACTATACTATGGTATGATGATCATAAGGTATGAGTAGGCCTTGATCATGTTCATCAACCTTTTATGCTAGAACTCATAAGGTGGGATTGTATATGGAGCAACATTAGGTTTAGTTAGTATCGGGATATATAGTGTGTCAATCACAGTTGCTTCAGAGTTTATTTGATGACTTCAAAGTCATTGCTTCAGTGCTTTCATCTTCTATATCCCTTTGTATCAAGGGGGAGTTAGTTGGGTCATATGATCCAATGTAGTTTTAATTATTTATTTTCTTCATTTATAAATTAATTAAATAGGCTTGTTATTATCTTGGTTGGTTCATGAGAATTAGTTACATCATGTAACCACCCATAAAAACTTAGAAATATTTTATCCTCACTATAAATCAACATCCTAATACAATACAATTTAATATTTTTATCAAAGATTTTATTTACAATGTTGTTTCTGAATACTCCTCTATTTCCCCTAGGCCATCAAAATGATCATTGTATGTAATGAAATCTTGAATGAAATAATAAATAATGCTCCTAATGTTCATGTGGTAATGGGACTATTGATTTTGCTTCTATAACCTCATCTGAAGTATATGTAGAAATGTCATGTGAATCTGTATGTATTTATTTAGGTACCCATATTTTCTATTTAGGTTAACATTCTCCCCATGTATATTTATGATGTACATGATTTACCAAGCATTCCTTGGTAGGATTAGTGTGGAAGGAATCAATACTAGTAGAGAGTACACTAGGATAAGGAATTATACTAGTGGTCATCTTCTACGAAGGCTGATGGACCATGTGTTCCTCACAAAGAGTAGCATGGGATGATTTGACCCTCTTAGATGACCCTCTAGGATAAGTATGTGTAATAGATCTAAATATGTATTTTGGATATGCAGTGATTCCCTAATTAGCTAACTGTGTAAAATTTTACTCAAGATCAAAACACTCATTATCTTGATGTCAATTAATACCATGGTAAGTGAAAAAGTGTTGCCATTTTTCCTTCTCAAATTGGTATGGTGAATAATGTGAATTATGAGGTAGCATGGTCATTCATTTATAAAAAAAAGTTATCAATATTTCATGTGGTATATCTTGGTACCAATCAAACCTAATAGGCTACCATTTTGTAGAGGTAGATGGTATACTTGTGGGAGATACTTTGTAATCATGTTCCTTTCCTTTGTTCAACACCTTTATTGTTTGTATTTTTACATATGCTATTGTTTGATGGTGTTTGAATTATTTTATTATACTTTTTTATTGGTTTATTTATCTTGAAAACATGACTTTTATTATGTGTTGTTTTCAATTAAGAGATTGGTGACTTGGTCTTGAGTATTCATTAGAGTACATGCATATTTGTGTATATCCCAATATAATGTCTCGAATGAAGCAAAGGGATAATAAATGATATTTTTATAAGTGGAGAAAGAATATATATACTAAATATAAAATTTACTTCCAAATATGAGGGTATATGAGTTAAACAATATATAACATCCTTAAATTGAATGGCATAGTCCTATATAGATTCAGTTTATATCTACATCAGTGTTTTAAAATGTTATAGTGGTAACTTAGGTAAGATATAATGATGAAAATGTGATATGAACACATCTTCAAGTGTGTTTAAATTTGATAATGAAACATTTGGAAGACTATAAAACCAATCGATATCCCCTTGAGTTAAGCGGTGATGAAAGGTCTCTAAAAGGAAGCTTCCATTTTTGGCCCAATGTTCAAAGTAATGTATATATTTTTGAAAGTGAATAGCAAGGTTCCCTTAACCATTGATTGAGTTTAAATCACGAAAAATAAATTTTGAAAGGTAAGGATGTTTGAATAAACTCATAGCAATAGGTTTCTTTGTTAATTTATTCTCCTCAATAATAGCCTCATGAGAAGAAATTTCTAGTTTAATATTTTTTAGTTGTTGTTGAAAATCTCCCATGGTAGTCATGATAGATAAAATACCAATAGAATAAGTTGATGTTTTTTCCATTGGTTTTAAATTACCATGCACATGGAACATAGTAATAATTAAATCATTTCCACTATAAAGGGGTTAATGATCATATTTTTTTATTTCATTTTGCTAAGGGGTATCCATTGTCAAATATGTGAATATATAATGTTGGATTTCATGAAGGTTGGTACTAATGTCATTAAAAATCTCTTGACATTGAGTAGGAGTGGGGGGCAGAGGGGGGAGTGGAATTTCACTTGTAATCATTTACTATTTCGTATTGGAAAGTTAAAAGGAGGGAAGGGAAGAAACATTTTATAATTCATTTATAAAATCATGAGGGGGAAGAATTCAATGTTCACTTTAAATTTTTATTTCTAAAGGAGGGAGATAAGACACAATGTTAGTTTTTATTATCTTTGACTTACATGACTTGATCTTTGAAAAATATACATGAAATATACTTGGGATCTTATTTGTGTCCTTAAAAAATGCATATTTTAAAAGTAGTTACTTATGATTTTTTTATTAAAATTTCATTTTTTCCTCAAGCAATACAATGGGAGACATAGGACATGCATTTTTTTCATCACAAACTAGAGTGGAGGAACAAAGTTTGCTATTTGAATTTGAATCATATAAATAAGGAAAAAAAAATCAACATTATTATTACTTGAAGAAGAAGGCATACACTTGATTTCATCAATTTTTTCATTAGAGAGATAAGGGAGAATATTTTATTTCTTCAATATTTGCATTAGTGGAAGGGGAGGAAGCACACTCACTTTGTGAAGTAATTAAATAAGGTATGCATCCAATATTTAGGAATAATATTACTTTATGTATCTTTTAAATCATAATTATTGTAAAACAAAGTAATAAGATGAATGTCATATCCAAGAGGGATGTCATCAAAATCATACCTAAAAGTAGAAACATCACAATCACTACCTTGGTCATTTACATTTGTATTTGCATTATTAATTTTTTCATTATCATAGTTATAAGAAAAATAGGTTTTATCTTGTTCTTGTTGCTATTATAAGTATTCATATGAAATTCATTGATCATAATGTATATTAAATTAATGATCATAATGGAGATTCCATGCATGTCATTCTACTAGCGATGCCACAAGGTTTACAATGTTCAAGACAACTGTGAAACACATAATTACCAGGGCCAAAGAAATATTGTAAATAAGAAATCGTAAGCTAATCTTATATAATTAATAGAGAAATTATATATAAAAATAAAATAAATAAATCTAAAATGAAATTTTGAAGAAGATAAAAACCCTAATATGCAATCTAGGGCTGTAGTTCAACAAACAGAGGACAAGTTCATCTATTTTTTTATGATTTTTAGATTTATAAGAGAAACATACAAGAAATGAACTTGTGTGAATGTCATATTGAAATTTCAATATTTTATCATTGTAATACATTGTTTTGATAATATAATTCATTTAAGCATGTGAAGTAAATAAGACAAGTACAAAGTAGCTAAGGCATAAAAGAGAGCATATCTTGTTTTATGTTTGGTTCTAAAATATGATAGAGATCAAGAGTCATCACAAGGTTTCCATAAATATCTTGACCTTGTTCATTCTATATTATGAATGTTTTATCAATTAGATAGTTACATCGATTAGGTACAATAACATCAAAACTAGTGTCTACTTCTAATATAGGTGTCCAATCAAGGATATGTACAAGAATGGCTCCAAAATTGCATCAAGCTTGTGATATGAGTTGTGTAATTATTTTACATCATTGGATGTATCTTCCTATATTCATGATCTAACTAATAAATATAAACCTAGTTCCTTTACATAGTACCTCATGTAGCCTAGTAAAGAGGGGTTAGTAGGTGAGTCGAGCTAGCCTTAGCAATATTGTTTATTGTTAAGTGATACCTACATAGCCAATACTTGAAAGAGGGCCTTATAATCACATGTAATTCTCCATACTGTGTGTGTGTGTGTGTGTGTATCATTGGATGTATCTTCCTATATTCATTATCTAACTAATAGATATAAACCTAGTTCCTTTACATAGTACCTCATGTAGCCTAGTAAAGAGGGGTTAGTAGGTGAGTCGAGCTAGCCTTAGTAATATTGTTTATTGTTAAGTGATACCTACATAGCCAATACTTGAAAGAGGGCCTTATAATCACATGTAATTCTCCATACTGTGTGTGTGTGTGTGTGTGTGTGTGTGTGTGTGTGTGTGTGTGTGTGTGTGTGTGTGTGTGTGTGTGTGTGTGTGTGTGTGTGTGTGTGTTTATGTTTGGTTCTAAAATATGATAGTGATCAAGAGTCATCACAAGGTTTCTCTAAATGTCTTGACCTTTTTCATTATATATTATGAATGTTTTATCAATTAGATAGTTACATCGATTAGGTACAATAACATCAAAACTAGTGTCCACTTCTAATATAGGTGTCCAATCAAGGATATGTACAAGAATGGCTCCAAAATTGAATCAAGCTTGTGCTATGACTTGTGTAATTATTTTACATCATTGGATGTATCTTCCTATATTCATGATCTAACTAATAAATATAAACCTAGTTCCTTTACATAGTACCTCATGTAGCCTGGTAAAGAGGGGTTAGTAGGTGAGTCGAGCTAGCCTTAGCAATGTTGTTTATTGTTAAGTGATACCTACATAGCCAATACTTGAAAGAGGGCCTTATAATCACATGTAGTTCTCCATACTGTGTGTGTGTGTGTGTGTGTGTGTGTGTGTGTGTGTGTGTGTGTGTGTGTGTGTGTGTGTGTGTGTGTGTGTGTGTGAAATTGTAAAAATTAAAATATATTTTCTTTCCCCTAGTAACCCTTGGTACAAGTAATTAAATAGTATATTTGACCTTTTGAATGCTTCAAATATTTGATTGAATGTTATAATGCAATTTGATAGCTTGAAATAAATAGTATTTTCCAATTAGATGGTTGTCAAACCAAAGTGTTAGATGTGTTAATTAGAATATAGCCTTTGTATAAATAGGAACCTTTTGATTTTTAATTATAACATAGTGGCATTTGAAAATTTGACAATAGGATGGGTAAAGAGGGATAAAAAAATAATCACAAAGTTAAAGAGACAAAAAAATGATAGAAATATAACCCTGAACAATTATGTCAATGTTAGTGTTCTTAGTGGATGAAAATTTACAAAGGTTAAAATTAACAAAAAAAAAAAAAAGAAACAACAATTAGGGATCCTTAACATACATTTGATGAAGATATATAATATAACATACAGGCCTAAGGGGTAGGTAAATCAATAAAATTAACATGGAACTGAACAGGTTCATAAGAAACCACATCACTAGATGTCTAATTCTTAGTGAAAAGGTATATAATTATAATGAGATTATAAATATGTGTACTTATGAAAAAATAGGTGTGTCCAATTATCAAAAATATAATCAAAATAAAAACCCTAACTTACCATAGGATTAAGTACATCAATCAATATCACTATTAGTAGTAACAATACTAATAGTACTATTTACACAAACTAAAAAGTGACATAAAATAAAATGAGGTTTCCATTTTTTAACAAGGATAGTAAGGATGTAGAAGAAAAAATGTACTAGACTGATATTTCTAGATCCATAATATCATTGATGAGAGAGTTACGTTGTTTAAATGTATGGGATTACTTAGGAATGATGCCTTAAAATGGTATATGAAAACTTAACTTGGACATGAAATTACATGGGTATATGTACATAAATAATTTAAAAAATACATTCACTATCTTGACATCCCTACTAAAATTCTTAGTAAGATGAGAGAGTTTATACAAAAATAAACATAAATAGTGAAAAAGTATGATCAAAGGATCAAATCGATAGTAAGAAAAATGGATGTTCTATTGAATGAAAAGTAATGAGTAGAATGGTTTATTGTTTATTTAATACCATGTTTATGATAAAATATGGATGTGAAAATATCTAAAATATTTATAGAAATGTTTGAGATGGAATCACATTTACGAGCTCAATCCTAGTGACATGACACATATACATAATCAAAATATAATGTGTAAATATTAATATTGGAATTAGAATAGTTGCAATTAAAACAAGAGATTTAGATGAAACGTGACTAATTTTGATCACCAATAGTTAATAATAACCTTCCAATGGAAAGGATATGGTGTATTACTTATTGTGTGTAAGTACACTCAAGGATAGAATGTCCACATAATGAAATGGTGAAAAGAGAAGTAACCATAAGATCATCAGAAACACATAGATTAAATGTAAAATGTGTTCATTGGTGCAAATGTCTCATTTAGAATACATCTTAAATTTTTTAATGTTAGAAGTAACCATTATGAGGCAGTGAGACATTATCTGACACAATCATTTTTAGATTTGTGGAAGAGGTACCATAATTTCCCACAACACTGATTTTCCACTCTTCTAATTAGGACAAAGAATTTCATGAACAAAACTTATTTACTTCTTCATGCTTTCTGAAGGCACTAAAAATGATGGAGAGTATTATCCATCAGGTGAAAATATCAATTTGGATAGTGAATAGTGGACTTAGTGTTTGGTGAAAAGAAGGATAAAAAGACCAAGCATGTTGCTAAAGTGTTTTAAACTAATTATATTTATTTTAATATTGATGAAGATGATAATTCTCACAATGATTATGATGATTTTGCTATTTTATATAATGAATAGTCACTCTTTATTAATGAACTTGAAAATGTCTAATTTATACATCATAAATAATCACTCTTTATTAATGACTTCATTGGTGTTTATGATCTAGTTTCTCATTTGTTTCACGTGTGAGTTTACATAGATAATGCATTAGAATCATATTTTTGTGATAGTTTCATCTTCATTTATTTTATATAACAAATAATCACTCTTTATTGATGACTTCATTAGTGTTTATGATCCATTTTCTCGCTTATTACATGTGTGACTTGTTAAATCTAATGTATTGAAATAATATTTTTGTGATGGTTTATTATTCATGTATGTTACAGGCTTCAAGGTACATGACTGTGTTTTGATAGTCATAGAATAGTGGATTTGTTGTAGCCTTTTAGGTGCATGGAAGGATTAAAGATCACTAGCAATGTAAGAAATAGGTGTTTAGGGCCTATTCAACATTAAAAAAATATCAAAACAGTTAATTAATTTTTATTTTCCATATTTGATAGCTCTTAGGCTATACACAGTCCATAAAACCTGAACTATATCATCACCTATCTAGAAGTTGAGTTATGTAAGAGAAGACTAAAATAAAACATGTTTAATAATAGTCTTGGGAGTTGAGAAAGTTTTGGTCCTATCTTAGGACCAAACTAAACTTATTCTTATAGATAAGCTTGTAACATTTGGATACGAGTCGAATAAATTAAAAAATAAGTATAAGGTCAAATAAGAAATGTGAATGAATAAGAAGATGGAATAAGGCCTATACGCATGGGTGGGTGATAGTCTATAGGTCTTTATATGTGTATAATATAAAGATTGATTAATACAAAGAATAATATTGTGCTAAAAAGAACTCTATAGACTTGATAAATAAGTAATATCATGTTATTTTATGGACCTTTACTTTTTTTGGAAACTTTAAGACGAAATTATAACTGTAAGTTGAAGAGAGGGTTCTTATTGAAAGTTTTCCAAAGATATGTATATGAATATTTGTGATTTATTTATATAAATAAATATATTTTCTATTTGATTCACTTGTATCATTTTTTTTTTAAGTGTAAAAGTATGAATTTAATGATTTTGTGATGTTTTTACATTGCTTTCAAGGCTTTGTTGGTCAAAAGCTTCTAAAATATTTGTTTTTCACTTATAGTCGCTCTTGATATATCTATTTTACCTTATTTAGATTGTATGAACTCCAAAGTTTAGTTATAAACACAAGTTAAAGTATTTAAACCTATATTACAATTTATAGGAAGATATAAAGGTCCCTATAGGCTATGAACAATTTTTAAGAAGCTATCATGTTCATGTAAGTATGTGAAAACCTTAGGTAAGAATGTAGTACATGAAATTCCTTTATCTATAAAACAAACTCGTGAATCTCTGTGAAAATTTGTGTAAATATTTTATAAGTGGATTAAAGAGTGATACAATCATTTTTATAAAAGAATCACTCCTTTAAATTGAATTATATAGGACTGTGTGTAGACAAGTTAGCCTAAAAAGGCCTAAGATATAATTGTTTTGGAAGAAATGGTAATGGTATAAGTTCACTAGCCTAATAATATATTAAAACCCTATTCATGTTGTAAGGAAACACTTGTATGACTGTAATAATCCTAGTAATAGGTGCCAATAGTGAATTTAAGACTCCAATTTTAATACAAACTTGTAGGAAGGTTTCCAAAATAGAGTCTACTGTATATAGTGTTTGAACTTATTTATTGAATGTTATATCAATCATGCTTGAGTATAGAATATATAATTATAAAACTATAAAATACTAACTCTTATCAAGTACAAGTTGCTCAATTTTTAAGATAGGGTATTTATATCTTAAGTAATCAAAATAAGCTTGTATAAGGGTATTGTAGTCTAAACAATGATTTCAGTCATTAGTAAATCATTGGCTAACCAAACACTTATAGTATATTATTGGGAGATAGAGGATAAGAATTTTTATAAAGATCATCCAAGTGGGAGAAAGGGGAATGGTACTTTTCAAAAATAATAAAACTACTTCAAGGTTACAAACCTAGTGTCTTAGACTATAAGCCTAATAGAGGAAAATTTTCCTAAGGAATCCAATAATAATTTGATTGATCAGAATATAGGGGTGTGATTCATTAAGAGTTAATAATAAATAATAAGTTCATTGGTCTTCTAAGACTAATACAATGTAGGATAATCACTATAAATATTCAAGTTATACTTTGATAGATTATTTTTAGGAGTCTTTTCAGGCTGATCAGATTAAAATAAGCCTTATTTGAGGCATTAGGAGTTATATTTAAGTCATTTAGGACACATGGATAGTTTCCCTCTAAAATTAAAAATTTGAAATTTGAAATTTATGTTTTTAAGCACATTAATAAATTTTATTGTAGAAGGATTATGGTGAGTTGTAATGGGCATGTTAGTGGTATAAGATTTATCAAGGAGTGTTTTAATCATTCTTAATGTCATAGTCATCCTATAAATTTAAATTAATAAAATGCACTTAAGGGATATGGAAGAATAGATAGTTTGCTATCTTAAGTTTGAGAAATTGAATGAGAATATTAATCAAAATTGGTCATTCTAAGCTTAGTGAAGAATCAACAACCTTATATGTATTGAATATATCAAGGAGGATGAATTCAAGGTCATTATGAAGCATAAAAAGGACAACTTTCCATGACTGAAATAACTAATGATAGTCTGCCAGTTCAAAAATAGCATATATGTATAAAATGATTACAAATAAAGGTCTAATGTCACTTATATCAGTTTAGTTACATTTTTTATGTATAAGTGAATAATATACACTCAAGTTTGAATTTATCTTGAACTTATCTTAAATGCCCTATTTTCTATGTGTCTATAGTCCATTATAGAGATATATAACACATGTGAAATATTTCACAGACTTAGTTAAAGGATTGTGAAGGTTAAATAAGGTTACTAAGACCTTATTAAAAGTGTTATAATTACTCAATAGTATCTATAATTTATGAATGATTTTAAAGAAGATCTCAACCTTTAAGCTTTTTGGGAAACCCTAGAACAGGGTTCTTAAACACAAAAAGGCCCATAAACATAGATTCAACTTGTGAAAACTTCCAAAAATTTACACGAGGTTACTATAAGACATTTGAAATATAATCCGTGTGTTTTTAAGATTAAACAAGACATTTGGAGTAAGAAATAATTGACTATGTTCTGTGTCCCCTGTAGGTGTCGATTGAGAGAGTTCAAAAAGGAGAAAAATTAATTATTTGTCTTTGTTATTTGGGTCTAAATTCCTTATCAAGGTTTGTTAGTATTATGTGACCATTATGAAAAAATTTAATAAGGTGAATCAAGTACTTTGTAAATTTAATTGAGTCAAGTTCTTTGCATGTTATTGTGATTAATTATGAAATGTTTATTGTTTTAAGAATGTTCATGAATTGACAAAGTCCTTTGTCAAAAAGAGTGATCTCATGAGTTATAATGGATTATCCCTTATAAAATGTGTTGCCTAGGAGTTAAAATATAATCTCCACATAGATCAAGTGGATTCTTAGTGGAGAGAGAACAATATAATAATATTGTAGACCAAGTATTAAGACCTTATGTTTTAGGCCTGTAGAGTCCTAAAGAGAACAAAGGTTGTTAATGAGTTTTCTATTTCAAAAACCAATAAAGAAATATTGTTTCTTATCATTATAAGTGGTATTTACAATCCAAGGAATAAAATTGGAACTACAATAAGAATTCCTATAAATATAATATATTTTTAAAAACTTCTTATTAAGCCTATACACAATCCTATATTAGAGTTAAGACTGAGTCAAGTTTTGATCATTAAATGATCTAGTTGGTGTTTAAACTTGTCTAGAATAACCCATATAAACTCAATATCATTTTTTAAGTCTTCCATAGTATTTTTAAGTTGAATCAAATAACAAAAAATGATGTCCATTAAAAAAAAACATCTATACTCCATTCTTTCAATACAGATCTTAGTAGATGGATCATTCATATCCCACATGGGATGCATGCCTGTAAGGATGGAAAGAATTAGTAAGAACAACAAGAAACAAGATATAAATGTAGGAAACTTAACCTTCATCATGCATGTTATGATCATTCAATGTTTTGAATTCCTAAAAATTCATCTTCTTCTTTCTCAAACCATGGTTATCAATTATTTGGTGGAGGGTTGTTTGCAATGCTTAAAAAAATAAATACATGAAATGTGAAATGTCTCGAGACAAGGTAAAACTTATGCTAAAATTGATATACTGCATTTCATTCCACCATTAATACTTTATAACATACATTATGTTAATGCCAAAATGCACACTTAAATAATAAATTTTTAAACATTCAATGCATAGATTAGGTAAATACGTAAACATGAAACATGACCTATCAACATGAAATACCCATCATACATATAAACATTATCGAATGATAAAATGTGAACATCGACACAATAATTCAACATGCACCATCATTCAAAAAATCAATAAATGCAATCCTAACTAGCAAATAAATACTAAAATTATTCATCTATGGAACTTTTATTTGCCTACACAATCTATGAATAAAACAACTACATATAAATGACATGCAATAATAATAAGTCCAATTACACGTCATACACATTGTGCATATCACAAAAATATTTATATATAAATAATCATGTCTAGGGAGGTAGTAATAGCCATTTTCATGGTATGGCCATGAAACATATTTTAAATGAGCTAGAAATTGAAGTTAGCTTTTTAAAAATCCAAGTAGATGCCTATGTCACCCTCTGCTAAAAATACTTACATTTGAATGTATCATAGTTATAAAATTTGGTAGATATCAATAATAAGAGAGCAAGGGAGAGAATAAACTCTCTAAATTTCTTAATAAAATGTGGAGAACATACCCCTAATAATAGGCCCATGATGATTTGGATGATTTCACATCATGTTCATCCAAATCTTACATTAAATTATAAGAAAAAATCAAAATATGTAATGATGGGGTTAAAGGAAACAAAAATTGAATGAACAAAAGAGCATGTAAGAGATGTTGAATATGATATCGTCCTAATCATTTACAGCATTATCACTCAATAGAACATCCAGCCTAGGGTCTCCTCCTTCATTCATGGCCTTCTTCTACACATGATGAATAGGGAATATTATAACAACATTTGTGGAAATTAGAAGTATACTATTTTTTTTTTGTGGACATAGTCATTGAGTTTAATTACGAAAAGCATCTCTTCTTGATCATTATTTTGGGGGTTCCTCTAATAGATATTTTTACCCTTTTATTGAAAAAACTCTCTCAAAGGAACATGATCATCATCAATGAAATATATGTCTAGGAAATTTATTTGCATTCTAGGTGGTGAATGTCTGACAAATATGCAAGTAAATTTTGAAAAAATGTAAATGAACTTAATTTTTTCTTCATGTACAGCAATCAAAAAATTGCATCTTAATTGACATCCATGGTTTCCTACACATTTCCCTTCCTCTACACATTATCTTTCTCACTCCACTTGTTGAATATAGTTTCTCTACCATATGCAGGCTTCCTTTCTTCATTCCTACTTTTGGAATCATATGCAACCATCTTGTCATCGATAGCCTTCAAATTTGTCTCACTAAGATTAACCATGACAGAGACATTGTCCCTCACCATCCATAATATTTCTAGCATGTCTCTCTTACTAAGACTTTGGTTTTTTAAAGTCATACTATTGGCATGCATTTTTTTTTATCTTCTATTGTATACTTTATCCCTTGATTTCCTTTTTCCATTGTTAGGATGCACTGGAACTAGATACCGATAATGAACCTAAAGATAATGAGTGGTAAGTCTTTCTAGTGATCAAAATGGATGACTATCCTCACCATGGAATGTGTTTCATGGTCAAAATATGTAATAGTAGACATCTTGCTTACCTATACCCATATCCACAACCTTGTATTCTCTGACAAACTATGAAATGCAAAATAATCAATCTTCAAATAGAAGTATAAATGAAAAAATTAATGAAAAGGTCCCCAAAGACAATGAAATATTTTTATAGGTTTCAGTTTGTCTTCCTCTAAAATATATTATGATGTGTTTGGAGGCCAATTACTATCATCATCATCTATGACATCATCATCCTCATCATTAACCTTATCAAAATCTATCTTTTCCTACTATAATACCCAACATAGGATATTCATTCTCATCTTGATCTCTATGCCTCATGACTAGGTCAATGGTCAATGGTGGGTTCAAAATTAGATGATGAAGGGATATGAGGGGGTTAGTGAGGTGGACTTGGGGGAATCAAATCTAAGAGGAGATTCAACTTTTTGAGAATGTGTTGGATAGTAAACATGATGATAAGGCTCTGAATTATTAGGAGAAATAAGATAATCTTCAATTAAAGGAAGTTCAACAAAAATAAGTTTGGTTGTACCGAAATTATGATTGTTCAAAAACTCCTTTATTGCTTAACTTTGCCTTTTGATTGGCCTCCAAAATTGTATCTTTATTTTATGATGAATTCTTATCTCAGAGACAAGCTACATTGATGAGTCACCTTTGAAAGAGGATCTGAATCCTTCCAATTTTACAAACAAGAGAACACTCAAAAGTGAATTAATTAAAATGGGCACTGAGCGTTTAAAAACTAGATAAAATATTAGAGTCATCATTAGAAGAAAAATTCTAGGATAGAACACATCAAAAATAAATAGTGATATAATCTTAAATTATACTTTCTTGTAATTTGTGATGAGATAAAAAAATAAATCACTAAAAAATTTAGACTCGTGTCCAAAAGAACAAATCATTTTAAACATGAATAAATAATCAATCCCTTGTAAGAGTTTCCGGTAACACAAGTGAAAAAGATCTTGTCCTCGGTAATGGTGCCAATTGGGTTGCATAATTTACATCCTAAAGTATCAAATTAGACTCAAATGAACTCAAATTTCAAACACATGAGATAATATGACTAAATACTAGATGAAAATGCTCAGTAGAGTTCAATTGATCAATTCTTTTAATCCCCAACAATGTAGGTTCTAAGGATCTTTAATATCTAGGGAATTATTGGCATACACACAAATCTAACCAAAGCATAACTAAACTTGCACAGTCCACTCAGGAAGAGTTGTCACATAGACTAACCAAATGCTTTCAAATCAGACACAAGCTATTAAAGATAGATAGGAGGGTGATTAAAATATTCATTTCTAAAGAAACTATTGATAATGAATAACTAAATGGAAGATTACAATGCTATCTTTCAAGGACTAATTTAGACAAATTATAAATCTACAATATTGATGCATCCATAGGCAAATAACACTTGACATATTCAACATGTATTACTTACAGGGGTAGGATAGTTAGGATGAGTTAGGTATATATATAATAGAATGGTGGTGGATTTTAATATAGGGAACTCCTTCAACATCCATGCTATCATTCATTTCAAGATGTAGAAGACTGAAAGTCAAGCTAAGAAAATTATGAAAAATAGTTTGCATTCATTAATGTCAATCCAATGAAAACTTTCAAATTACCCTTGAAATATCTAAAGCATACACTACAATTGAAGACTCAAGCACCTTCTCCTGTCAACTCCATAAGTCTAGGGTGTCCCTAAAATACTATCAACACAACATTTCCAAATCACAATGCATAAACAAATTTATAACCTAGATTCATGCCTATAGTGACTATCATTTATAGACATCTTACTAAATACCCAATCAACAATGTATGAAGAATGTACCATTACAGTTCATTGATAAGATACAACAAATATCACACATGTTTTTATTAACTTGAAATTAGATCAATGTACATAATGTTTAGAATGCAAAACAATGATGAAAATCATGGTGGATTTACTCCAAAATAGGGAAACATAAATAAAATGCTCTCAGAGTTTGCTAATGACTATATAATTGCAATCACCTTAGCAAGAGAGACAAAACACACAACAAAAATCTTGAAAAAAACCAAACCAACAAAAATCTCTATAAATATGAGAATCCCTCTTTACTTATACAAATCTCTCACCCAAAATATTCCTAGAAGATGCTCCATCTAAAATACTCCTTTAAACATGCCTGGAAACTCTCATGCTTTAAAAGGGATTGATTTTGGTAGCTAGTTGTCCATATAATGATGAATTTTGATAACAAACTTTGATATGCCTGGCTAGAATTTCATTACATTTGAGCTCGAGGGAGAATATTTTCTTTGAGTGCAAAACTAATTTTGTATTTCTGTGAAATTATTTTGCCCTATTCTCCAACTAATCATTTACCCAACTGGAAGTTTGTGGATGGCTTCCCTCCTCTTTGTGCAAGTGAGAGACTGCCTTTAGCTTTGTCGTGATAGCATTAGACTTGTCCAACTATGATGGAGGCAATGTGGGATCCATGGTTGTTTTAAACAAAATATGCTTCCAGTGGCCCATTTTACCTCAAAACTATAACAACAATTATCCTCATCTATGGAGCTCTTCAACATTAGTCAAATATTTGTATATGACACTTATGTTTTTGTCTTTACCTTTTTCATTTTTGGTGTCAATACCAAATTTTAAAAATGACACATGTACCTTTTTCTCTCTAGGAGATTTAAAACAATATTTTCACTTTTGAACTTTGTGGAACCTACATGCACATTTGCACTTTTTTGTCCTTGGTAAGATTTTGGGCTTCAACTACAACTTTATAGGCTGTGGGTGTTGGGGTTCCAATTACAATTTTAAAATTACATTTTGATGTTGCATTCCCCTTTAAAATCCCCGTAGGCTTAAGCCTTTGAATTTGCATTTGACTTTCGGGCTTCAGACCTTTGAATGCATATTGCAATATGTAAATTTTTAAGTTGCAAATGCACGTTGCATCTCCACTTATAAATCCTATTGACCCTTCCATATTTGTGTTGATTTGTAGGTTTCAAGGTTCAAAGTGCAATTTGAAAATTGCAAGTCAAATTTGTAATGTGTCATTATTTTTTCACACAAAGCTCCGCTTTAACTAGGGATGAGATTTGATGTTCGCCCCACCTATCAACTATTTTGTGCATGGTTTGTTGGATTGCAATATTTCAGAATCTTAATCAATAATGATAGGATTAGACACATTTTCCATATTTATATATTTGAGTGTGATGGTAGGAGGAAAGCCAGAGACACCATGCACATATCAAATTATACATCCGTGAATGCTTGCTGGCATATCTTAGTATGTAGTAGCATCACTTTGTAAATTTGTCCAACTGTTCTACAATCCCTTGCAGTTTTATCATCATACATTATTTGTCTTCTCCACATTCCATATCCATTCCATGCCAAAATTCTATGAAGTCTACATTCTTGTGTAGTCCTACCCACATCTGATTTTCAGCCTACAAATTTTCCATGTCTTTCACCTCATCTGAAACTAATTATTCTTTCATCTCATTTTCAACTAAGTCTTTGATGTCTTATTTTCTCCTACCTATGCCAACTACCTCGATGGCTAGGATAGTCCTTACTGGCCATCAAAGCATCATCATGGAAGTACATGGTGAAGTAGTGTCAAAACAACATGGCTACCTGATGTTGAATTGGAATGAGATGCATTGATATATTTAAACAATGGTGAAATATATCTAAAATAGTGCATTGGTTTCCACATGAATCAGAGGAAGGCACATTGATTTCTTAAGCATTGGCAAAACAACATCAGCCATCAATTTTGCCAGATAAAATATGTGCTCCTCAACGGTAACGCCAATGCTCGTGCAATCCCATCATACGACAACTAGAAACTAAAGCACATGAAGCAAGGAATGAAATTTTAAGAGCTGCATGAGTGAAGTCACGAGCCTTACTTTTGATAAATTTCTCAATGAACTTTAGAAGGATCGGCTTAACTCCGTCTTATCCTGCCTGCCACGTTTTGAATCTTGCACTATTTATAATTGGACCATGTTTCTATGATTGGAACCATTTGGGGATCCATTGATTTTGGATGAATCATTGATTCACTTTGTGTCATTCCCTAGTTACTTTCAGGTTACTGCCACACATGATGCTGACACACGTATCTCTTCCCTTTGGCGGGATTTCACACTTATTCTGGCACACTTTACATTGCCACAGGCTTCGGGCCCTTCATTACAATTTGTAAATTTCAAATTCAAACTTGTAAATGTGACTTTGCTTTTCCGCTTCATATCTCTGCCAACTTGCTTTTAAAATGCTTCTTTGTTGGCATGTGTGGGGTGGATTTTAGGGCTGTCTTTGTAATTTGGAAATTACAAATGCAAAGTTGCATTTTGGCTTTTGTATTTCTGCCTACTGTCTGCTGAGTTTTCATTCTTACATTGACATGTGGGTTTCGGGTCTCGGACTGCAAATTGCAAATTGCAAATGTAAAGTTGTTTTTTATTTTGAAATCTTCCGCAGACTTCCACGTGGACCTGTAAAATATTAGCATGACTTCTCTTAAAACTTTTATCATGGATGGCAAACATTTTATCACACTTTACAATTTACAAAACAAAAGTTGCAAAGTCTCGTTGTTATCTTTGTTAAAATCTCCGCTTCGGACTTCAGAACCTTATTTTTAATTTGCTAATTAGGAAAATGTAAAGTTGCCCTTGTTTAAAAAATTTACTCCCCTTTGATCTTGAACTTTGCGTTTGAATTGTCGTTACAACTCTGGCATGGGACTTTCTTTGTTGGCGTGTCTGTGGTGGGTTTAGGAAACTCACTTGAAAAATGCAAGTGAAATTTTTATTGCAAAGGGATAGAATATCCCCGCATCCCCGCAACTATCTATTTGAGTCAATGCCTTCATGAAAGTTTTTTGCGAGTTAAGTTCTTAGAGTTTCTTCACATGCTTGTTAGTCACACCATCATTAGTTTTGACTGGAAGCTTAGATATTTTCGTTCTTTGATAGGCCACACTCTAATTGCGTTGAAACTGCCCTTTCACTACCTTTAGGTAACTAGCTCTTCTATTTAATGTCTTCTTCTTTGGCTCCTGCAGTATTTGTTGTATATAATTCCGAAGGAGATTTGGGAAGTAATGGTGCTGATATAAATATGGAAATTTGTTTCAAAAGTTTGTTACGAGGTAAAATTTTTATTATTGAAAGTTTTCTTGATGTTGTTTTAGAATTCTCGTAATTCAATAAAATTTGTAATTGTTATGAACAATTTACTTTAATTGCATATTTTGTTGGTCGAGGCCCCACTAAAATTACTTTGAAATATTGGGTCCATAACATTTGGTCAGCACTTCATGGTGTTAAATTGGAGGGAGTCCAAAATATGATCAAGTTTTTTTTTTCTTATTCCCTTTTTAAGTTTAACAACCAAGAGCATTGTCGAGGCATTGTTTCCCATGGTCTCTAATTTATCTATAATACATTGGTCATGTTCTCCCATTCGACCTGAGACTCCATCATCTTGGAATATGCCATGTTTAAAATTCTTAGAGCATGTGAAGAAACTCTAAGAATTTTAAACATGGCATGTTCCAAGATGATGGAGTCTCAGGTCGAATGGGAGAACATGACCAATGTATTATAGATAAACTAGAGACCATGGGAAACAATGCCTCGACAATGCTCTTGGTTGTTAAACTTAAAAAGGGAATAAGAAACAAAAAACTTGATCATATTTTGGACTCCCTCCAATTTAACACCATGAGGTGCTGACCAAATGTTATGGACCCAATATTTCAAAGTAATTTTAGTGGGGCCTCGACCAACAAAATATGCAATTAAAGTAAATTGTTCATAACAATTACAAATTTTATTGAATTACGAGAATTCTAAAACAACATCAGGAAAACTTTCAATAATAAAATTTTTACCTCGTAAAAACCTTTTGAAACAAATTTCCATATTTATATCAGCACCATTACTTCCCAAATCTCCTTCGGAATTATATACAACAAATACTGCAGGACCAAAGAAGACATTAAATAGAAGAGCTAGTTACCAAAAGGTAGTGAAAGGGCAGTTTCAACGCAATTAGAGTGTGGCCTATCAAAGAACGAAAATATCTAAGCTTCCAGTCAAAACTAATGATGGTGTGACTAACAAGCATGTGAAGAAACTCTAAGAACTTAACGTTGCATTCTTTCTATGGATCTCCGCTTTTGCCTCTAAAAAAAATGAACCTCCGCAACTTGAGCCTTTGCAAATGGAACATTTGGACTTAGTATTTTTAAAAATACTTGGTAGTTTTTAATTCATCTTAGCTTGATATTTATCACAAATTTTAGAATTAAAACACACTTAAAATATGAAAAAGTTAAATGTTAGTTGAAATTAAGTTTTGCAGGGTTTACACAACACAAATGTAAGAATGAGATTTTGTTTCCAGATGAACATTTCTGCAGATTCTTTTCAGGGGGAAACAATTAGACCTTTAAATAATTACTTTTCAGGAAAAAGGGCACAAATTATTTAATTCAGATTTGGGCACTAATGGAGCCCGTGGATGTGACGTAAAAGTTGTTCTCCATGAGCTTGGTGAAGATTGAAAATATTATTTGGATGCATTAATAGAAGCACTTGGTTTTATATATACTCATCTAGGGGGTTCATTCTAACCCATGAGAAAGATGATGGTATTATTTCACATAGGTAAAATTTTATTTATTTTTGATGGATGCCAATTATTTAACAAAAATTTGAGGAAAGGTGGAAATGTGGGAGATGGTTTCTTCGCACTAATAAATCCACCCAGTGTCCCGATAAGGACAAACAAAAATATTCCAAAGTCTTTTGATGTGGTCACAAGTTGGAAGATGCTACAGATTCAAAGTATTCATATAAAACTACTCCTTATAAATTTTAGTGGGAGGGGAAAACCATTAGACAATAAATTTGAAAATCAAGGGATCTAAGAGAAGGACATATGAGATAACATTCAAAGGCCAATCAAAGTTCTGAGAAAAAGGGAAGATAATTTTTTCCAAGAGAAGGACATTTATAGTATCTTGAAAACATGTTCATTTCTTTTTTGAAGCTTTGACCATGTGAATGAATCCATAGGGTAAGAATTCCCAGAGTGGTGATTTGGAAAAAATAGGCCAAGTTTGTTATGCAGATAAACTAGGTTTCTCTTTTTCCAAGATGTTATTACATCAAAAGAACCTGTTTCTTATAATCAGGGATTCAATCATTTTAAAGTGCCCACCTGTAATCTAGTGGGCCATGGGAAGATAATATTCTAGCCACTTCCAAAGATTTTTAATTTTAACTACATCATTGAATGCATAAATATTCATAAGACCAAGGATCCTCCCATCAAAATTAATATCCATCCACAGTGCATGGTTAGATGTGTCCACTTCCAAAATTTGTCACAAAAGAAGCATAGAGTGGTGCAATAATAATGATTAAGCCACCACATCCTACCTCATGCCCAACCATATGATAAGTAGCATTAGGAAATATAACTTTAGGTGCCATCTGGGGGCTAAAACTAGTTATTTTAACTTCATGTAGACATAAGATATGCATATTTAAAAATTATAACAATTATCCCTCACCAAGTACTTGTAGGCTAGATCATTTAAACCACAAACATTCTAAGAGAAAAAAAAATCATTGGAAGCCATAAAGCTTCATGGTTTTTCCCTCTTGGGCTTCTAATGCCACAAAGTAGTGTCTCTTGAGAATGTATGTTGTTCTAGTTTTTCAAGAAAATATGCAAGCACAATAGGCTTCCTCTTATGCTAATAAAACCTATTTTATTCATTATTAGGAGAGATACTCCTTGAATGGTGACTCACTTATCAGCATGAAGGAGGTATCTCCCATGGGTTTCTAGTTGAGACAACATCCTTAGACTTATGTGTCTTGTGTATGAAATAAATAAAGCACAAGAGTCATGGATTCTTGTGGTTTCAAAATCTTATTGATATCCTGGGGAATGTTTGTCATATTTGGACTACAGATGGGCAATGGATCTTGTGTAGGTTGAATTGGAGGTGGAAATGTGACTATATTAGCAGAAGAAACATGGGTTATTATTGTTAGCATGACCTTTATAAGTCCAATTATTATTTGTATTTCATCAACCCACCACTTTTAAGTCATCATTCACTCCCTCTATCAAGTGAGAGCATTATACAACCAATTTGGGTGGAAGGTTTGAGGTAGACATAATAAGGAATTTTGTAATGATGTAGTCTCAATCATAACATCAAAAAAAAGTGTTTGAAAGGTTAATGTATAAAACAATCTAGGTTAAAGGTTTACCACTTATATGGATATCAATGGTCTTATGGAGGTCTTCAAGGAGGCCAACCTAGACACAAACCCATCATTGAGGATAAGCTGTAAAAAATCACTGGACTTGAAACAAAAAAGTTGTTTTAAGGGTTTTACTAGTTGTTACAAAAAAGGCCTAAAATGCATAGGTAAACTTGAAAATTCTATCAAGACTAGAACCTTTGGTTTCATTTTATCCAATCCAAAAAAATCCTAGGTTTAGAGGGAAAGGAGAATCACAGAGTTTCTCATACACTTGGCCATACTTATGAATGGTGGCATAGTGAGCAAGGTTTTGAAACTTGAAGTGGAATAAATCCTAATTCAAATTTTGAATCCCTAAGATCTTGATGCTATGGGTTAGCCAATTCATTTGCATCCAACATCAAATTATGAGTTTACTTGAGATATGGCCCACAAAATATCCTATAATGGTATGAGTTTTAATCCACTAGAAAGCACGTGCATGCACGCCCGCACACACCCCCCCCCCCCCCCCCCCCCCCCACACACACACACACACACATTTATTTGATGTAAAAGTTTATCCTAGCATATAGATAAAAAACATATCTTACATTTTTAAATATAAATATAATCTCTCTCTCTCTCTCTCTCTCTCTCTCTCTCTCTCTCTCTCTCTCTCTCTCTCTCTCTCTCTCTCTCTCTCTCTCTCTCTCTCTCTCTCTCTCACACACACACACACACACACACACACATTTATTTGATGTAAAACTTTATCCTAGCATGTAGATAAGAAACATAGCTTACATTTTTAAATATAAATATAATAATATTTTACTTGTTTATTAGCGAATACATACACACACACACATTTATTTAATGTAAAAATTTATTCTAGCATATAGATAAAAAAATATAGCTTACATTTCTAAATATAAATATAATAATATTTTACTTGTTTATTAGTGAATACATATGTTAGTTGATAGTTAAAGTATAGATTATCAATTATCAAATTTGATAATAAAATAGATACATTTATAAATATTTATATCCCATATTTAATTTTAAACTTAAATATTTTGTCTATATGATTATATAAAAGAATTAAAAAAATAAAATAGGTATTAATTAATTATATAATACTATATTAAATTATTATATTATATCAATGCCTCAATTTAAATTATTTTAGATGATTATATAATATTTTTGTATTGTTATTGGTTATGGATACTTGAATATTTGTGTATGTTTAATTAAAATTTATTTATCTATATTTTGATATATCTTTTGAATATATCAATATCTATTCATTAATTATAAATAAATAATATTAATTAATATAAATTAAATATTAAAAAAAATTAAAAAAAAAAACAATTAAATGATAACCAATAATTTTTTTTGTTTGCTTGTTTGTTTTAAATTATAAATTTCAAAAATTATAAGTGAAAAAGGAAAGCAAAGGAAGCCTGGACAACAGTCTCACAAATTATAAGTGTTTATCTTTATTGCATGCTCTCCTCCCAAAATAAATACAATTTAATTGTGTCATTTTTCTTCTCTTGCAGCTTGATTTTTTCCTAAGATAATGGAATTTATAAAGCGATAGAGTAGTGTTAGTGCCTTTGTGTTTTGCATGGGTACCATAATTATGTTTTGTGTAATAGTAACATTAATACAACTACAATACAATCTCAAAATATTTCACTCCTTAGGTTAGCTTCTTTAATAGAGGCCATTCCTTATCAAGGATTAATGACCCATGCTACAAAGGATAAATAGTAAATTTGTTAGGGTTAAAATAACTTAACCATTAATCTCAAACTCAATAATAATATTTTAACAAACCTTGTTTCTGAATTTGGCATCCAACTTAATAATTGATGGTGAAGGATGTACTGCAATTTTTAAAACAATTGTCTCTTATGTTTTTAATTTATAATAGTATATATTTATAAAATTATATTTTAAATTAAATTAAATATAATTTAGTAGTATATAGGATTTTAATTTGTAATAGTATTTATTCATAAAATTATATTTTTAATAAAGTTAATATGATATAATAATTTTGTAATACTTTTTATAAATTAACAGTAAAATGGATATCAAATTTAAAATCGTATGAAAAAATTAACATACTCATTATATTATAATGTGCTCCCTCTATAAAATATTATTATAAAATACTTTTCTACATAATGAATAATTAAATTGAATTCTCATTAGACATGTATAAATTTTTTATTGTGTTAATTACTCTTATAAAATTCACTTTAATTGATCCTCTTAAGTGTAGAATTATACATTTCAAATTATCCATATGTTAACAATAGAAATAAGTATTAATGATTAAAAAGAAGACAAAAGGAACCATGTTTCTTCAATGATGTACACAATTTATAAAGAATTTATTAGGCATTTTATTTTTCAATTGGAACACATTACCAATTAAGTAAGGCTATGTAGTGGCTAGTACATGTCATATTTATTGAGATGTAATTATGTAAACATGTTTATGGTGGTGTGAGATTTGTCAATTAAAATTGTTTTAATAATGAAAAATATATAAAATATTAATTTTTTTCATGTAATAATTAAAACACATAAATGTGTATGTTTTAAGTAATGCGTAAGAAAAAATGTGATGCAATGTTAGTATTTGTTACATACAAAAATATTTAAAGTGAATTAGTTTTGAAACTTTTTACAACCTATATTAAAAAGTAATTTTGATTGTTAAAGATTGTGACTTTCCCTACAAAATACATATTCAAATTTAAAATTAATAATATTTTTATAAATACTATTCTCATACTTAAAAGTAAAATTTAACCAATTTTAATGTAAACCATAACACAAATAAATATTTTAACCAAATAATTACTAAACTCTTACCAAATTTTTAACAAATTCTTACGACCAAAAATAATGGTAAATGTTAAAACCAAAAAGAAAATTGTATATCATTACATATTTGGTCTTTAATGTGCAATTTCCAAGGCTAATGACCTTTAAACGTTCCCTTAGGGGCCTACTCATTTCCCCACATTCGACTCCAACACGTTAATAATCGAGGTTCCAACACCCTAATACTTTCATTATTATTGTCTGATGCGCTACTTTGAATTAAACACGGGGGCGGCGATGACGGTCCAATTGCTTGATTAACTCACATGCAACAGCTTTAGCAGGTGAAAACGAAAATGCTAAAATAATCATGGCGGTTGAAATGTTCACATCTCGCAATTGACACAATATTTGCACAGCTTTGTTGTGGAATGATGCTTACTGGAACCTACTGACTGATAGCCCTAATGTTGTTACTCTAAGCTGTAGCTAATAGTATTTTGACCATTCGCAACTCACGTTTTCAATTTTCTAACCACCCCCTCAGACCCTGTTATTTTCATGCTTTTTTTTATATTAGTTTTTTGACTTTATAATAATCTTTTATATTCATAGGGAGAAATATTATTTGAAAAGTCAAATACTAATAATAAAAGATATTCCAACACAGAATTCACCAGATAAAATCTACCTTCTTTATAGTTTGGTCACCATTACAAAAACTCTATTAATTTTATGTTATATATAGCAATTATGTTTTGCAAAAGCAATCACTTATGGTGCTCTGCTTCCTTGGTATCAACAATTCTGTTTTCCTTAGTGTTGAAACTTTTCTTTCTTTGCATACAGTTTCATACGACAAAGAAATGATGATCGCTTTTTGCAATATGTTTTTAATGTCAAAATGTTATTCAATTATGTAGATAATGGTGTTGTTTACATTCACTATTGCAATGATAGACGTTCATCATTACACCTTCGTTGTAAGTCTTAATTTCAAGTTATATTAAATAGTTACTTCTACCTTTCCATACCAAATGATAGAAATGTTTTAATTAAAATTTATTGTTATTCTATGTACTTTACTGAATTTTTTTACTATTTTAAAGAATTTATTATAATTAATTGTTAGGGTTACTGTGTTATAATACATAACCTTTATATATTGTTATATTTATCCTGATCAAAATGATATCTTAATACAAGTGATTCTTTTATTAATATAATAATTGATTAATTATAAAATGAATATATTTATTTGATTAATTAGAAGATGAATATATTTATATATATTTTAATGATTAATGTGTTATCTATTTTTTGTAATGTATTTAATTAAGGTTTAATTTTTTTGTTAATCAGATTGAATCGACGATTATTATCAGGCTGTGTCACAGGTATAGTATAATCACAGTGAATGGACAACTACCTGGTCCAACTCTGGATGTACGAAATAATGACACTCTAATTGTTAATGTTTATAACAAAGCCAAGTACAATGCTACCATTCACTGGTAAGTCTTGTCTCTCACACCTGCCTATTATATAACTATTGTAGTGCGAATTTCATTAACAATGTAGTACTCATTTCCAAATATATTTTAGGCATGGGGTGAGACAGATTCGTTCAGCATGGGCCGATGGACCTGGGTATATTACACAGTGCCCCATTTAGCCACACAGGTGTTTTACATATAAATTCACCATTATTCTACAGGAAGGTACCTTGTGGTGGCATGCCCATGTGTCATGGCTGCGTGCAACAATTCACGGAGCTCTAGTGATATATCCTATGAAGGGCAGTTCTTATCCATTTCCTCAACCTCATTCCGAGATTCCGATTGTTCTAGGTAACTAAGACTATAACCATATACAATATTTATTGATTTATAATGGAGACAACAAATTAGAAATCAGATTAGATAGAAAGTAATAATAAAGATATTAAAAAAATAAAAAGTAATCGAAAAAAATTTAGCTGCAGGGCATGTTTGTCTCAAAATTTGGAAAAAAAAAACAAACAACATTTTTTATTCTTTGTTTATAACCATTAGAACTTACATTGTGTGTACATGTGTTTTCACATTATAGAGTTAACCTATTACTTGAGTTTTGTAGCATGTGATTTTTGCAGCACATGATTGAGTTTGTGGGTGGTTGAGGTAAGAGCAAAAGATTTAAAAAAATAATATATATGATTTTGTAGGTTGTTGAGTTAAGAGAAATAGATTTGATGTAAATATGAGAAACAAGAAATTGAAGAAAATAATGTAATTGAGTTTGTTTTAGAAAGAGATTGATTTAAAAATGAGAAATAAAAAATTGAATATAATAATTATTAGAAATTAAATACAAGTACTTTTATAAAATTAAAGGGGTGAAGCGAACTTTTAAGTAAAAAAAGAAATTAGATGTGAATGATTTGATAAGAACAAAGGGATAGAGTGAACTTGTAAGTCTCTTTACACAAGCAATTTCATTTAAAAAGAATTTAGTAAGCATTAGATATTACAAAATAATAGAATTTTTTTAAAAAAGTAAACCAATATTTTTTAGTTAATTGTATATTATATTTTCTTAGTGACGTTTTAGAGTTGTAAGCATTAACAATTAAAGGGTTTCATAGTTTGTATTATGAAAACAAAACAAAACAAAATTGAAAATAATAATGTAAGGTTTCGATAGTCATCAGTATATATATATATATATATATATATATATATATATATATATATATATATAATTTTAAGTATATTTGAATATATTATAACATATAGAAAGTAGAAAGTTTTTGAGTGGAACGTCTAACAATATATATATTCATTTAATAATTAATTATTATATTAATAAGAATATCACTTCTATTATCAAATCATTTTGATCAAGATAAATATTATAATATATTAAAAAATTATTATTAATTAAAAAAGAATAAATAATTATAAAAATTCAAAATTTTCGATCGTATATAATCCAAATTTTAAATTATATTTAATAAAAAAATTAAATAATATTTAAAAAATCTCTCTTAAAAAATTGTTTTATTTAAAATATAAAATTATAAATAATATAAAAAATAAATAATATCAATAAAATTTTAATTAAAATATAATTTAATATTTAACTTTAAATAAAATAAAAAATATAATAAAATCAAAATGAATCAAAATATAAATATTATTTGAATATATATTATCTAATTTTAGAATATAAAAAAAATATAATCCAACTGATAAGGATTACTTTCTTTTATATATATATATATATATATTCTTTCATCTTTCTAATTCAAAATTACGCTTATCAAACAGGAGAATGGTGGAACAAATATCCTCTCACAGTCGAATATCAAGCGAATCTGACGGGAGCTGCACCTAATATATCCGATGCTTTCACAATCAACGGTCAGCCAGGAGATCTGTATCCTTGCTCAAAATCAGGTACGGACTTTTTCTCCTAACAAAACCGGTTCAAGGTTCGCAATTCCACAAGGAATCAATAAAACTGACCATTTTGTTTGCAGGAACATTTAATTTCTCTGTACTACCTTCTGCGTATCGTCAATGCTGCAGTCAATAATCACCTGTTTTTTAAAATAGCATCACATAATGTCACAGTAGTCGCCGTGGACGCTTCCTACACAAAGCCATACACAACAGACACAATGGTTATATCTCCCGGCCAGTCTGCAGACGTTCTTCTCATGGCCAATCAACTGCCAGCCAACTACTACATAGCCGCCAGCACATACACCACTCAAGCAGTAGGCAACTTTGACAACACCACAACAACCGCCATCTTACACTACGAGGGCTCTGAATCATCCGCCGTCCCAATCCTATCGCAGCTTCCAGTCTACAATGACACTGCAACTGTGACTACGTTTACCCGAGCGTTACGAAGCCTGGCTTCACCTAAGCACCCGGTGGTCGTTCCACAGGCCATAGACGAGAGCCTCATCGTAACCGTAGGACTCGGTTTAATTCCCTGTGCGGTCGGCATAACCTGTGGCGGCCCCAACAACACTAGAATAACTGCCAGTATGAACAACATATCTTTTGTCCTGCCCGATACTCCCATCCTCCAAGCTTATTATTTCGGCATTAATGGCGTCTTTACCTCCGACTTTCCTTCAAATCCCCCAACTGTGTTCAATTATACTGGTGACATTATACCCAAAACTCTTTGGGCGCCAATTTCTGGTACGAAAGTGAAGATGTTGAATTACAACGCTACAGTTCAGATAAAGCTCCAAGGAACGAATATCTTCCAATCAGATAACCACCCAATGCATCTTCATGGCTATGATTTTTTCGTAGTAGGAGAGGGTTTTGGTAACTATAACGCTCAAACAGATCCCCTGGCATTCAATCTGTTTGATCCGCCGCAGCGGAATACTGTGGGGATTCCAGTGAATGGGTGGACTGCTATCAGATTCAAAGCTGACAATCCAGGTAACAAACATACAACTTTAATTTTTCAGAATTAACTCACATATTGGAAAGCGAAATTCGAGGAATATTTGTAATACAGTGAATGATTGCTGTGGTTTTTTTTGCAGGTGTTTGGTTCATGCATTGTCACTTTGACGATCGTGTGACATGGAGATTGGATATGGTGTTCGTGGTGAAGAACGGTCCAGGTTATTTGGCAACTTTGGATCGTCCTCCTCGTGACCTTCCCAAATGCTAACTAAGCAAGACATGACATCATCTTGGATAATAAATTTAAGGTTCACCACCTTATATGTTATGCATTTTTTACAGGCAGTATATTAAGTAATCGATGGGGCTGTAATTGGTGATGTTAAGAACAACAAAGTAGCCTAAACGTCGCTTTCCCTTTTCCGTCTGAATATTCCATGAAATCTCCAATTAGTGTTATTTTTGTTTGTGAGAGTTCATGAAATGCAGTGATTTGATTTTAGTCTGGACATTGTTGGTTTGGAAATTTCTATAACAAGGAGCGTATAAAGTACATCTAAATCTCATCGGCATTCAAAATTATTTTGCATCCAGAATTAGAAGTAAACGGCTTTGTTGAGTTTTTTTTTTTTGTTTGTGGTTTAGGAAATCAAGTATCTTATAATTATGTAAAAATAACAAAATATAATTATAGAGATATTTAAATAAATAAATTTTTAATAAGTATAAGATAAAATATAGAATATATGTGATAAAATTTTAATAAGTTATGAAAATATTTATGGTGTAAAATATCAAATTTATTAATTTAAAGATTGATATATTATATGCGAATTTATTGTGTAGATTATATGAGAACTCCACAAAAATTAATATGTTTAATTGATAATGTACTATTAGAATTTATCACCTTAAAAATAAAGCAGAAAAATACCATTAGGACTTTAAAAATAGAATCTAAGAGAATTCGTCTTCTTATTAAAATAAAAATTATACAAATTTATTAAAAAATACGTGTTCATGTTGGAAAGTCAAACTCCCCGCTTTCTCTCAAAAAATACAAAAAAAAAAAATTATAATAAAATAAATTTATTTATTAAGAAAGACTTGGAGTACGTTTTACAATAGTCTTAAAATTAAAAATTTCTACAGATTTCGAAAAGTAATGGTATATGTGTGTATGTATATTGTCAATACATAAAGTTGTAGAATAAAATTTTAGAATGAAAATTTAAATAAAATTTATACCAACAATTTGTTTTAAGAAAAAAATTATTTAATAAAATGTTTTTTCTTTTTGTGTACACTTAATTGTAATAGCTTAAAATTTAATTTTAATTTTGATTTTAATTATTTTTTATGTTTATGTTTTTACACACGTAACATTCAAAATAATAATAGAACATATTAGGTTAGGGTTTTAGTGTTTTAGAAAAATTTAAGTGTTTATTTTTAAATTAGGTTTTAATAGAAAATATGAATATTCTCAAATTCTTTAATTTAATAGAAAAAATATAAATATTAAATTATTATAATGAAAATATTTTTATATATTGAATATTTGTGAGATCTTGTAGAGAATAGATATGCATAACTTGCTAATCAAAATGCTTTAATTATTATGATCATGAACATAAAAATCTATTCAAAAAAAGAAACAAAAGTTTCAAAGTCTTTATTTTTTATCGAACAAATAATGAAGTCCATCTTTCAAAGTGTAAAAAGACTACTAAATTCAAACAAGCTTGCAAAAGCACTTATAAAAGAAATAGTAATGTGAATATTATGAGATTACAGATGTTTAGAAGGTAATTTGAGAACCTTTGGATCAAAGAATTAGAGAATATGAATATTTTTTTAACCCATACAATGGATGTGGTGAAGTAAGAAAAGTCTCAAGGAGAGAACATAGAGGAACAATTAATTTTTAAGAAGATACTGAGAATTTTACTAGCAAGGTTTGATATCATAGTTTTTGTTATTATGGATTCTAAGTATTTATCAGTGATAAAAATTGAATAACTTATGGCTTTTATACAAATACATTAGCAAAGTTCAATAAAACAACTAGTTTAAAAATAAAATAATAGATTATTATCATGGAGATTCATCAAGAGGAAGTAACAAAATAAGAGTAAGAGGTTTGTCAAGAGGTGGAAGATCAATAATTTTTTATGAAAGTGGAAGAATAGATTTTAACTTCCATAAAGTAAGTAGAAGAGGTAAGAAAAAAATCATAATCTTGAATATGAGTGTCAAAAGTATGACAAATATCATATAAAATATCATTATTATAAAACGATTGGTGATTATATTAATGAGTATAGAAAGAAATCATTTAATATGAAAAATAAGAATACAAATTTTTATTTAAAAAAAATGAAGTTGAAGGGAAAAGATAAAATTTCAATCTTAAAAAATCAAAGTGAGAAAAAATTGTATCCATCATATTTATTATATTCTTATTTTAAAATATAATTTAATTACCATTTAGTAGTTTGTATAAAAAAGATATAGAGTTAATTTTTAGAAATATGTATTTGTATTTCATGATAAGAATGATAGATCTGTAGGAATTGACCCACTCACGATCACTAAACATGGAAAATAATGTTTGTTGCCATGTATTTTGTTCTAGCCTCCCAAGGTGGATGTGAATAATAACATACCAAACTGGAAAAGGCTTATTGAAGTGAAATAATTACTTCGCATTGCCCCTTCCTTCCCATATGCAAACATGCCTGAAAAGCACATGCAAATTAAATTACACACTGACAAACTAATTTTCCAAGTTTTGCATGCTTCCATGCTTAAGAAAATTTTCATATATACACATTTACCCTTACTTTTCTATATCATAGTTCCTTCAAAACATATTATCAGGTTATGACACTGGGCAGTAATGATATTGTATCTCTAGGTAAAGTAAAATGAGGTTAATAATTTGTTGGTTATCGTAAATTTAATGGGTGGTTTTTGTCTTATTGAAATTGTTTGTGACGTGTGATGATATAGTGCAGAAAGTAATAGAACCTGTACTAAAATCATCGGTTTGTGAAAGTTATTTTATTGTTCCTAGATAAAACATCAAGCGATTTGAACTATATAGTGCTCATAATGGTTGTGATCATGGTATTGTAATTGGTCTCTAATCTATACATCCATTTGATAGGACTGGGTTTACAATAAACACATAAAAAAGTTAACACAAAATTTAGTTTCATTATTTTATGAAAAGTAAGCTTATTTTATCTTTAATGTTTTGAGAAAAAATTACATAATTTATGTTGGTTCTAGCCTAGGTTCACATATTTAGAGCTAGGTACATACTACTGCAATAAGTTTTTCATAGTAAAAATTATTTTCTTCAATTTTAAATAGTGGCTTTCATGGGGTATTTTAATCCTATAAATTAAATAGCAATGGTGGATGGGAAAAATGTTCATAGGGCTTGATAGCATTACCAATTAGGTGGTGGGAATCTCTTTACATAATGCCAATGTTATCATTATTTAATGATGCAATAAGAAGCTACTCACGTTCTACCATGGAGATAGGAAGGTTAATTCCTCCATGGTTAGATTTCTAAAATATTGAGTCGAGATTAGTTATAATCAGAATCATATTATTTAAGAGTTTACAATCAAAATATAATTTATAGCAAAGTTCTTTGTGTTTTTTCTTTCATTTATGGATTCTTAAATATGAAGGTTATTTTTGTTTAAACATAATACCAAAAAAATTAGATAAGGGTTAGAATATTGTGGTAAATTATAAAAATAGGCTAAAAATAATCCATAGGGGTTAGAAAATTCTAGAACAATTATTTGGAAATGGTGTAGTAGACAATCAAGAGAAGAGCAAAAAAAACCTAAAACTTTTGAAACTTATTAGAATAGATTTTTTTTTCAATTATTATTCCAATTTGATTTTCTCTTCCTACAAACCATTTCTATATAGTTTCTCATAAATCTGAAAATAAACCTGATTGGCTATAATGATAACTCAATGTTCTTAGGATCTTTCCTTGGAGAAGCTAGACGAGAACTTAAGGCTAATGCAAATAACACTATCCACTATAATCCAATAATCCTCCAAACTAGACAAGTTTAATAATGAACCCAAAAACTAACAAGATAAATAAAATTACCAATAGACCAAGATTCTGAACAATAACTTGTATTGATTCATATTGAATAACTCAAAATAATTACAAACCCAAACCATACTTAAATAAGACTCAACTCAAAATTTTGAGTTGACATGCAAAAATTTAAAAAATCTAAAATCTTAAGAAAAATATCTATTTTTAGCAACCACTATTTATAGTAAGTTTCATACGTAAGCACGTGTTGCTTTAAAAATTTATTGAAATAACCTAAATACTAAAATTAGCCTATGAGATGAAATTCAATTGAAGTTGACTTCTAGTTCTAAAAATATATAATTTTTAAAAATAGAAAATTACTGGAAACATTATTAAACATTAATTTTGAATCCTCAGATGATCATGTTTGGACTCCAAAAAATATTGAAATAAAATTTAAACAGATATAACGTCTTAGGGTAGAATCAAACATTTCTATATTATCATTTTAGTGTACAAATGAGTTTAAATAGAGTTATGGGTCAAAAGTTATGGCCTCTAAAAAGTTGGCCTATTTTTTTTGCATCATTCTTGTCTAGTTGAAAACAACTCAGCTCCTGCGAGTTACCCTTATTATACTGTTGCCATTTTTCCTTGTCCATCTTATTCAACTTCCATTCTATAATCCAAGTTTTGTCTTCTTACTAAAATCCTTCCCACTACACCAAATAGCTATTATAATTCCCTTGCCTTGTGCTCACTCTTCATATCCAGAACTTGCACTATTTTTTTATTTCTTCTTCTTTGAAACTTGTTGCTCCCAATTTACTTATTCATCTTTATCATCTTCACCATCTTCTCCATATAATCCATATAAATCTTAAACATTAAATACTAGAGATATATCAAAATTCTATGGTAAACTAATCTCATAGGTATTATCATTGATTTTTTTTCAGAATTTTGCATGATCTAATTTTCTTGTACTTCAACTTATTGTATGTGCCTTTTGAAAATCTCTATTTTCTCAAGTAGACCATTAACAACTCTCCTTCTTCAAAAATGTTGGATCTTATTTTGACATCTGCTGTCGCTTTATATTTCTCATTACTTTCCTGCAACTTTCTTATTACTCCTTATAACTATTGCATATGCTCTACAAACACTTCTACATCATCACTAATTCAATTTGCAATTGGAAATTGTACCAAATCTAAAATACCTATAGGATTTCTCTCATAAACAATTTGAAAAATGTGACTTTCCTATTGATTTATTCACTAAACTGTTATATGCAAACTCAGCTTGTGGTAAAGCCAATTCCTATTACTTTGGCTTCTCTCCCAATATACATCTCAATAAATTTTCCAAGATCCTATTTAAAACTTCTGTCTATCTATCTATTTGTGGGTAATATTCACTACTGAATTATGGCTTACTAGCCATCTTCTTCCACAAAGTCCTCTAAAAATGACTTAAATGTTTCATGTCACTATCTAAAGTAATAGTTTATGGAACACCATGTAATTTCACAATATCCATAAAAAATAATTCTACAACTCTATTGGCATCATTGGTTTTCTTACATGTAATGAAATGAACCATTTTATAAAATCTATCTACAATAACAAAAATTAAATCATTACGTCCTTATGTGTTTGGCAATCCCAACACAAAATCTATACTCCAATCTATCCATAGTCCTCTTGGAATCGATAATAACATGCATAGTCCAATATTTTATGAATGTCTTTTAGCCACCTAACATATTTTGCACCTTGAAGCATACCTTGTCACATCTCTCTTCATCTTTATCTAAAAACACTTTTCCTCCACCAAAGCAATTATCTTTGTCTTACCAAAATGTCCAGCCAAATAACCACTATGTAGTTCTCTTATTATATTATCTCGTAGAGACTGAACTGAAATGTATAATTGTTTCTTTTTTAAGAGATAACATTCTTGTATAAGATACTCATCATGAATAAAATCTGTTCCACCTATTAATGGATTGCTTCACTGCTCAACTACCTTGCTAAAATATAGATCAGTATCATATAATTATTAAATAGCTTCAAATCCAACTACTTTAATCACCATAATAGTTAACAACACTACCCTCCTGATTAATGCATTAGTTTCCTAATTTTATTTTCTTGATTTATGTTTAAACACAAACATATACCCCTGCAAGAAAGAAACCCACTTTACATGCCTACTATTCAACTTCCTTTGTGTATTCACATACTTCAAAGCCTCATGATTTGTAAATAGGATAAACTCTTTAAGCACTAGGTAATACCTCCAATGTCTGAATGCTTTTACAATTGCATAAATTTCAACATCATAAGTAGAATACTTTGTCCTTACCTCATTCAATTTCTTACTACAACATGTTATTGGCTTTCCTTGTTGACTCAACATATCACTAATTCTTATAAACGAAGCATCACAATCAACTTCAAACACTTTGTTAAAACCTAGTAATGCTAAAATTGGTCTTTTTGTAATCTTGTTCTTCAAAATTTCAAAACTTTTTATGGATGCTCTAGTCCATGCAAATTTATTCCCTCTCATGCAATTTTTTATTTGTGTCATAATGATACTAAAATTTTAAATAATTTTTTTGTAAAAAATTGCTAAATCATAGAAATTGCTTACCTCTATAATGCTTCTTGGAATAGGCCACTCAGCGATTGCCTTTCTCTTTTTTTCATCTAATTTCACACCATCTATTGAAACTATAAATCCAAAAATATCAAACTGTTGTGCTTAAACTTGCACTTCTTAAAATTTGTATATAACTTCTCTCTTCCTAACAAATCTATTACCATTCTCAAATGCTATAAGTATTATTTTTTAGTCTTACCGAATATCAAAATAAACAACCACAAACTTACCAATATATTCTCATAGCATTATATTCATCACCCTCATAATTGTGCTAGGTGCATTAGAAAATTGAAATGGCCTCACCATCTATTCATAAAAGCCATCTCTAGTCTTGAATATAGTTTTCCTCTCATCTCCTTCATGAATTCAAATATTATAGTAACCACTCTTTAGATCAATCTTGGTAAACTATTTTTCTCCTAAAAGCACATCCATCATATCATGTAAACAAGGTATATGAAACCTATACTTTATTGTTATTTTATTAACTGATCTACTATCAACACACATTCTTCAACCTCCATCTTTATTTGAAGTTAAAAATGCTAGTGTTGCACATGGACTAATACTCTCCCTTATCAACTTCTTATTTATCAATTTAATAACATGTTTATGTAATTTTACATGATTTTTTGGACTCATCTTAAAAGATACTTGATTGGGTAGAGCTGATCCTAGAATCAATTCAATGTGATGTTGAATATCTCTCTTTGGTGGTAAACCATCTTGTAACTCATTAGGCATAACATCTGTATATTATTTCAACACTCTTATTGGTTCTTTTAGTATTGTCACCATTTCTATTTCTTCATTCTTTGTTACTAATGCACAACAACAACCTGCTACCTTCATATCTTGGATTCATTCTTTAGTAGAGAGCATGCTTTCTATCTTCTCTTCCTCTTTAAGAAGTAACAAAACTACATTTGTACCATCTTTTCAAAAAATGTATGTGTTTTTTACTCCATCATGAAATAATTTTCTATCAAATTACCATGGTCTCCCCAATAACACATGATAAGCATCTATTAGAATAACATCACATCATATTTCATCATTATAATTTTTTTCATTAGAAAATTTGATTAAACACTTTTTATCTACTATGAACTCATTCCATTTTTTAAACCATAAAATCCATTAAGGAATAGGATGCTTTTCACATTTCAAATTTAGTTTCTCAATCATTTCTTTAGAAACCATATTTTCACAACAACCACCATCTATAATTACTTTGCATACCTTTCTTCCTAAAGTACATCTTGTTCAAAAAATATTTGATCACAACCATGCATCACCACCTTCTTTATTATACACTTGATCCTTCATTGGAGCAATCATGATTATTCTCATCATGAGATTCTCTCCAACATCAGTTGGTGCAACTTCAATATCCTGCTCTTCTATTTCAACCTCAACTTGATTTACTCTTGGGTGATATTCTTGACTCCTTTCTTGATATTGATAGTGTGGACACTCAAACACTTTGTGCCCTTCTTATCCATATCCATAAAAGACATAATATCTATGATGATTCAGAAAGCATCCTCTAGCACCACCATAACCTCATCCTCTCTGAAATCCTCTTCATCTTTGTTGGTATTGAAACCCTTACATATTATCATCTTGCCTTTTAAACAACAGGATGATTCACCTTATTGGTATTAAATCCATCTCTAGTGGTATTAAACTTACCTCATCCCTTTTTTGGAGGGGATCTACCTCTTTTTGGACCAATACATGTCTTTCTAAAATTATGTCTATTTTGTTTTTCTTCTACCTTCAAATCTAATTGATAAGTATCCTCCATGTTGAGTATTCTATGCATGGCTAATTCATCTTAAATAAAAAATTTCAAATCATTTACATACCTTGTATCCATCTGCTCTTATGTTTCATCATACTTTAATTATATGGAATGATTATAAAATTTATCTGTATACTCTTGTATACAGTGATCTTTTTACCTCAAATTCTGAAATCTTCTATATAAGGTTTGTGCATAATCCATAGGAAGAAATTTCTCCCTCACATTCTTCTCCATCTTTTTCCATGAATTCAACTTCTCTTTACCTTTTTTCTATCTCTCTTTCTATAGGGGATCCCACCAAATAAGAGCCCATTGAGATGGGACACATTAGGCCTAGTAAGAGCCCATTTACTTCTTTGAATGTTTTGGTGAAGAAGAAGGATGAGACTATGCATATGTGTGTGGACTACAGGGTCTTGAAAAAGAAGACTATTAAAAATAGGTATCCTATTTCACGCATAGATGAGTTGATTAAGGAATTACAAGGGGTAGATTTTAAAAACATTTCATGACACCCCTATCTCCAGTCATCTAGGGTTCTACAAGACATATAGGTAGATCTATGAGAGATTCTCATGGAAGGACATGAAGGATGATATAATGAAGTATGTGTGTGAGTCCCTAGTGTGCCAACAAAATATAAATGAACACACATTTTTGGCTGGTCTACTATGACCATTACCAATTCCTACACAAAGTGTGAAAGTATATCCATGAATTTGATCACGAGACTTCCCAAGGTGCAAGGCAAGGATTGCATTTATGTGGTAGTAGATATATTGACAAACTTTTCAAATTTGTTTGCCATATCAGTAGGTCATATAACACTCCAAGTAGAATATTAGTTCTTCAAAGAGGTGTTTAAACTTCATGGGACACCTAAAAACATAGTAAGTGATAGGGACAACAAGTTTATGAGTCTATTTTGGCAAGAATTATCCAATATTTATGGAACTAAACTAACTCCAAGCACTAGCTATAATCCCCAATTGGATGGGCAAACTGAAGTAGTTAATAAATGGGTTGAAGGATACCTAAGGAGTTATCTGATAGGGCAACAAAAGGATTGGGTTTGATGGTTGCACTTGGTGGAGTTTTGCTTTAGCTCCACTTGCCACATATCCATTAAGATATCTCCTTTCATGGCATTATATAGATATGAAGCTCCTAACTTTATTGATATACTCATTTTTGATTGGAGGGTTCCCAAGGCAAAGGATTTTATGCAATAGATCCAAGATATCATGAAATCTTTGAAGGATAATATTTAGCATGCACAGAATCAACAAAAGATGTATGCTAACTAGCACTATATTGAGAGGGAATTTTAAGTGAGAGACATGGTTTATATCATATTACATACATATAGATAATCCACCCGCAAAAAGGGTGCATCTGAGAAGTTAAAACCCCATTTGTATACCCCAAGAGGGTTGGAAAGGTTTCTTATGAGTTGGAGTTTCCTGAGGATAGTAGAGTGCATAATATGTTTCATGTATCACACCATCAGAAGGTGCTTGTATATAATGTGGTACCTTCAGTAGTGTTATCCCCATTGGATGAGGAGGGGAGGTTAGAGCTTATTATAAAGGCAATCATTGATTTTAGAGAGAGGACCATCAGGAGGAGAGTAATCACATAATACTTGGGTAAGTGGTGGGATCTACCAATTGAAGATGCTACATGGGAGAGTGAGTAGAGCCTTTGGCATCAAACATTTTGATTGCTTGAGGATAATCAATCCTTTGAGAGGGTAGAGTATAATGTCCCCTCTTAGCCTTTGATGCATGTTTGTGTCCTTTAGCCTATCCTTGAGTTCCCGTAAGCTAGATGGCATTGCTAAGGGGATTCAATTGGTCTTGGATGATTATTTTGGTGGTATTTCCAGCTTGGAGGATAATATTAAGGTTATATTATTTTAATTTCATATTTTATTCCTCAATAGGTGATATTAATAAATTAACTTTCTAATTTTAAGTTGAGGATAAAAGGGGGCCACTTTTTGTACCTTAGTACCTAATGTGATGACTTTAAATTGTTTTTTGAAAGTTTAAAAGTGTTTTTATTAGCTAATTAGAAAAGGGACACCTAAGTTAGGGTTTTGCCCTAACTCATCATTGAAGATTATAAAACACTTTTTGGAGACTCATTATGCATATTTGGTGATATGTTTGACTTTGAGAATTCTATTCAAAAATTCCCAGTAGTTCTAAAGCAAGTTGAGGATGACAGCCCTTGACTTTGTAGTTGGTTTCGGTAGTAAAATACTTACCCTAGATGGTAAATGAGTGGTCTCAATTAGAGGTCAACATTGAAGCTTCATTATTGAAGATATATGTATATTCTAGAGGTAATTATCAATAATTTTGATCTATTTTTA
>JARHVA010005751.1:877500-950000 GCA_037957365.1 Torreya grandis
TCTATACCCCTTTGTATCAAGGGGGAGTTTGTTGGGTCATATGATCCAACGTAGTTTTAATTATTTATTTTTTTAGTTTGTAAATTAATTAAATAGGCTTGTTATTGTCTTGGTTGGTTCATGAGAATTAGTTACATCATGTAACCACCCATAAAAATTTATAAATATTTTATCCTCACTATTAATCAACATCTTAATACAATACAATTTAATATTTTTATCAAAGATTTTCTTTACAATGTTGTTTCTGAATATTCCTCTATTTCCCCTAGACCATCCAAAAAATCATTGTATGTAATGAAATCTTGAATGAAATAATAAATAATGCTTCTAATGTTCATGTGGTAATGGGACTATTGATTTTGCTTCTATAACCTCATCTGAAGTATATGTAGAAATGTCATGTGAATCTGTATGTATTTATTTAGGTGCCCATATTTTCTATTTAGGTTAACCTTCTTCCCATGTATATTTATGAAGTACATGATAGAACCAATCATTCCTTGGTAGGATCAGTGTGGAAGGAATCAATCCTAAGAGAGAGTATACTACGATAAGGAATTATACTAGTGGTCATCTTCTATGAAGGCTGATGGACCATGTGTTCCTCACAAAGAGTAGCATGGGATGATTTGACCCTCTTAGATGACCCTCTAGGATAATTATGTGTAATAGGTCTAAATATGTATTTTAGATATGCAGTGATTCCCTGATTAGCTAACTGTGTAAAATTTTACTCAAGATCAAAACACTCATTATGTGGATGTCAATTAATACCATGGTAAGTGAAAAATTGTTGCCATTTTTCCTTATCAAATTTGTGTGGTGGATAATGTGAATTATGAGGTAACATGGTCATTCATTTATAAAAAAAATTTATCAATATTTCATGTGGTATATCTTGGTACCAATCAAACCTAATAGGCTACTATTTTGTAGAGGTAAATGGTATACTTGTGGGTGATACTTTGTAATCATGTTCCTTTCCTTTGTTCAACACCTTTATTGTTTGTATTTTTAAATATGCTATTGTTTGAGGGTGTTTGAATTATTTTATGATACTCTATTATTGGTTTATTTTTCTTGAAAACATGAGTTTTATTGTGTTATTTTCAATGAAGAAATTGGTGACTTGGTTTTGAGTATTAATTAGAGTACATGCATATTTGTGTATATCCCAATATAATGTCTCAAATGAAGCAAAGTGCTAATTAATGATATTTTTCTGAGTGGAGAAAGAAGATATATACTAAATATAAAATTTACTTCCAAATATGAGGGTATATGAGTTAAGGAATATATAACACCCTTAAATTGAATGACATAGTCCTATATAGATTCATTTTATATCTACATCAATGTTTTAAAATGTCCTATTGGTAACTTAGGTAAGATATAATGATGAAAATGTGATATGAAAAAATCTTCAAGTGTGTTTAAATTTGATAATGAAACATTTGGAAGACTATAAAACCAATTGATATCCACTTGAGTTAAGCGGTGATGAATGGTCTCTAAGAGAAAGCTTCCATTTTTGGCCCAATGTTCAAAGTAATGTATATATTTTTGAAAGTGAATAGAAAGGTCCCCTTAACCATTGATGGAGTTTAACTCGGGCATAATAAATTTTGAAAGATAAGGATGTTCAAATAAACTCATAGCAATAGGTTTCTTTATTAATGTATTCTCCTCAAGAATAGCCTCATGAGAAGAAATTTCTTGTTTAATATTTTTTACTTATTGTTTAAAATCTCCCATGGCAGTCATGAAAGATAACATACCAATAGAATAAGTTGATGTTTTTTCCACTGGTTTTAAATTACCATGCACATGGAACATAGTAATAATTAAATAATTTCCACTATAAAGGGGTGAATGATCATATGTTTATGTTTCATGTTGCTAAGGGGTATCCATTGTCAAATATGTGAATATATAATGTTGGATTGCTTGAAGGTTGGTACTAATGTCATTAAAAATCTCTTGACATTGAGTAGGAGTGGGGGGCAGAGGGGGGAGTGGAATTTAACTTGTAATCATTTACTATTTCATATTGGAAAGTTAAAAGGAGGGAAGGGAAGAAACATTTTATAATTCATTTTCAAAATCATGAGGGGGAACAATACAATGTTCACTTTCAATTTTTCTTTCTAAAGGAGGGAGATAAGACACAATGCTAGTTTTTATTATCTTTGACTTACATGACTTGATGAAAAAGATACATGAAATATACTTGGGATCTTATTTGTGTCCTTACAAAATACATGTTTTTAAAGTAGTTACTTATGATTTTTTTATTAAATCTCATTTTTTCCTCAAGCGAGACAATGGGAGACATAGGACATGCATTTTTTTCATCACAAACTAGAGTGGAGGAACAAATTTTTCTATTTGAATTTGAATCATACAAATAAGGAAAAAAAAAGTCAACATTATTATTACTTGAAGAAGAAGGCATAAACTTGATTTCATCAATTTTTTCTTTAGAGAGATAAGGGAGGAATATTTTATTTCTTCAATATTTGCATTAGTGGAAGGGGAGGAAGCACACTCACTTTGTGAAGTAATTAAATAAGGTATGCATCCAATATTTAGGAATAATACTACTTTATGTATATTTTAAATCATAATTATTGTAAAACAAAGTAATAAGATGAATGTCATATCCAAGAGGGATGTCATCACAATCATACCTAAAAGTAGAAACATCACAATCACTACCTTGGTCATTTACATTTGTATTTGCATTATTATTTTTTTCATTATCATAGTTACAAGAAAAATAGGTTTTATCTTGTTCTTGTTGCTATTATAAGTCTTCATATGAAATTAATTGATCATAATGTATACTAAATTAATGATCATAATGGAGATTCCATGCATGGCATTCTACTAGCAATGCCAAAAGGTTTACAATGTTCAAGACAACTATGAAACACATAATTACTAGGGCCAAAGAAATATTGTAAATAAGAAATCGTAAGCTAATATTATATAAGTAATAGAGAAATTATGTCTAAAAATAAAATAAATAAATCTAAAATGAAATTTTGAAGAAGTAAAAAACCCTAATATGCAATCTAGGGCTTTAGTTCAACAAACAGAGGACAAGTTCATCAAATTTTTAATGATTTTTAGATTTATAAGAGAAACATACAAGATATGAAGTTGTGTGAATGTCATATGGAAATTTTAATATTTTATCATTGTAATACATTGTTTTGATAATATAATTCATTTAAGCATGTGAAGTAAATAAGACAAGTACAAAGTAGCTAAGGCATAAAAGAGAGCATATCTTGTTTTATGTTTGGTTCTAAAATATGATAGTGATTGAGAGTCATCACAAGGTTTCCCTAAATATCTTGAACTTGTTCATTCTATATTATGAATGTTTTATCAATTAGATAGATACAATAAAATCAAAACTAGAAGTACAAGAATGGATCCAAAATTGCATCAAGCTTGTGCTATGAGTTGTGTAATTATTTTACATCATTGGATGTATCTTCCTATATTCATGATCTAACTAATAAATATAAACCTAGTTCCTCTATATAGTACCTCATGTAGCCTGGTAAAGAGGGGTCAGTAGGTGAGTCGAGCTAGCCTTAGCAATGTTGTTTATTGTTAAGTGATACCTACATAGCCAATACTTGAAAGAGGGCCTTATAATCACATGTAGTTCTCCATACTCTCTCTCTCTCTCTCTCTCTCTCTCTCTCTCTCTCTCTCTCTCTCTCTCTCTCTCTCTCTCTCTCTCTCTCTCTCTCTCTCTCTCTCTCTCTCTCTCTCTCTCTCTCTCTCTCTCTCTCTCTCTCTCTCTCTCTCTCTCTGTGTGTGTGTGTGTGTGTGTGTGTGTGTGTGTGTGTGTGTGTGTGTGTGAAATTATAAAAATGAAAATATATGTTCTTTCTCCTAGTAACCCTTGGTACAAGTAATTCAATATTATATTTGACCTTTTGAATGCTTCAAATATTTGATTGAATGTTATAATGCAATTTGATAGCTTAAAATAAATAGTTATTTCCAATTAGATGGTTGTCAAACCAAAGTGTTAGATGTGTTAATTAGATTATAGCCTTTATATAAATAGGAACCTTTTGATTTTGAAGTAGAACATAGTGGCATCTGAAAATTTGACAATAGGATGGGTAAAGAGGGATAACAAAATAATCACAAAGTTAAAGAGACAAAAAAGGATAGAAATATAAGCCTGAACAATTATGTCAATGTTAGTGTTCTTAGTGGATGAAAATTTACAGAGGTTTAAATTAACAAAAAAAAAGAAAAAACAATTAGGGATCCTTAAAATGCATTGGATGAAGATATATAATATAACATATAGGCCTAAGGGGTAGGTAAATCAATAAAATTAACATGGAACTGAACAGGTCCATAAGAAACCACATCACTAGATGTCTAATTCTTAGTGAAAAGGTATATAATTACAATGAGATTATAAATATGTGTACTTATGAAAAAATAGGTGTGTACAATTATCACAAATATAATCAAAATAAAAACCCTAACTTACTAAAGGATTAAGTACATCAATCAATATCACTATTAGTAGTAAAAATACTAATAGTACTATTTACACAAACTAAAAAATGACATAAAATAAAATGAGGTTTCCATATTTTAACAAGGATAGTAAAGATGTAGAAGAAAAAATGTACTAGACTGATATTTCTAGATCCATAATATCATTGATGAGAGAGTTATGTTGTTTAAATGTATGGGATTACTTAGGAATGATGCCTTAAAACGGTATATGAAAACTTAACTTGGACATGAAATTACATGGGTATATGTACATAAATAATTTAAAAAATACTTTCACTATCTTGACATCCCTACTAAAATTCTTAGTGAGATGAGAGAGTTTATACAAAAATAAACATAAATAGTGATAAAGTATGATCAAAGGATCAAATTGATAGTAAGAAAAATGGATGTTCTATTGAAATAAAAGTAATGAGTAGAATGGTTTATTGTTTATTTAATACCATGTTTATGAGAAAATATGGATGGGAAAATATCTAAAATATTTATAGAAATGTTTGAGATGGAATCACATTTACGAGCTCAATCCTAGTGACATGACACATATACATAATTAAAATATAATGTGTAAATGTTAATATTGGAATTAGAATAGTTGCAATTAAAACAAGAGATTTAGATGAAACGTGATGAATTTTGATCATCAATAGTTAATAATAACCTTCCAATGGAAAGGATATGATGTATTACTTGTTGTGTGTAAGTACACTCAAGGATAGAATGTCCACATAATGAAATGGTGAAAAGAGAAGTAACCATAAGATCATCAGAAACACATAGATTAAATGTAAAATGTGTTCATTGGTGCAAATGTCTCATTTAGAATACATCTTGAAGTTTTTAATGTTAGAAGTAACCATTATGAGGTAGTGAGACATTATCTGACACAATCATTTTTAGATTTGTGGAAGAGGTACCAAAATTTCCCACAACACTGATTTTCCACTCTTCTAATTGGGACAAAGAATTTCATGAACAAAAATTATTTACTACTTCATGCTTGCTGAAGGCACTAAAAATGATGGAGAGTACTATCCATCAGGTGAAAATATCAATTTGGATAGTGAATAGTGGACTTAGTGTTTGGTGAAAAGAAGGATAAAAAGACCAAGCATGTTGCTAATGTGTTTTAAACTAATTATATTTATTTTAATATTGATGAAGATGATAACTCTCACAATGATTATATTGATTTTGTTATTTTATATAATGAATAGTCACTCTTTATTAATGAACTTGAAAATGTCTAATTTATACATCATAAATAATCACTCTTTATTAATGACTTCATTGGTGTTTATGATCTAGTTTCTCATTTTTTTCACATGTGAGTTTACATAGATAATGCATTAGAATCATATTTTTGTGATAGTTTCATCTTCATTTATTTTATATAACAAATAATCACTCTTTATTGATGACTTCATTAGTGTTTATGATCCATTTTCTCACTTATTACATGTGTGACTTGTTATATCTAAATGTATTGGAATAATATTTTTGTGATAGTTTATTATTCATGTATGTTACAAACTTCAAGGTACATGACTGTGTTTTGATAGTCATAAAATAGTGGATTTGTTGTAGCCTTCTAGGTGCATGGAAGGATTAAAGATCACTAGGAATGTAAGAAATAGGGTGTTTTAGGGCCTATTCAACATTAAAAAAAATATCAAAACAGTTAATTAATTTTTATTTTCCATATTTGATAGCTCTTAGGCTATACACAATCCATAAAACCTGAACTATATCATCACCTATCTAGAAGTTGAGTTATGCAAGAGAAGACTAAAATAAAACATGTTTAATAATAGGCTTGGGAGTTGAGAAAGTTTTGGTCCTATCTTAGGACCAAACTAAACTTATTCTTATTGATAAGTTTGTACCATTTGGATACGAGTCGAATAAATTAAAAAAATAAGTATAAGGTCAAATAAAGAAGTGTGAATGAATAAGAAGATGGAATAAGGCCTATAGGCATGGGTGGGTGACAGTCTATATGTCTTTATATGTGTATAATATAAATATTTATTAATACAAAGAATAATATTGTGCTAAAAAGAACTCTATAGACTTGATAAATAAGTAATATCATGTTATTTTATGGACCTTTATTTTATTTGGAAACGTTAAGATGAAATTATGACTGTAAGTTGAAGAGAGGGTTCTTATTGAAAGTTTTCCAGAGATATGTATACGAATATTTGTGATTTATTTATATAAATAAATATATTTGTTATTTGATTCACTTGTATCATTTTTTTTTAAAGTGTAAAAGTATGAATTTAATGATTTTGTGATGTTTTTACATTGCTTTCAAGGCTTTTTTGGTCAAAATCTCCTAAAATATTTGTTTTTCACTTACAATCACTCTTGATAGATCTATTTTACCTTATTTAGATTGTATGAACTCCAAAGTTTAGTTATAAACACAAGTTAAAGTATTTAAACCTCTATTACAATTTATAGAAAGATATAAAGGTCCCTATAGGCTATGAACAATTTTTAAGAAGCTATCATGTTCATGTAAGTATGTGAAAACCTTAGGTAAGAATCTAGTACATGAAAGTCCTTTATCTACAAAACAAACTCGTGAATCTCTGTGAAAATTTGTGTAAATATTTTATAAGTGGATTAAAGAGTGTTACAATCATTTTTATAAGGGAATCACTCCTTTAAATTGAATTATATAGGACTATGTGTAGACAAGTTAGCCTAAAAAGGCCTAAGATATAATTGTTTTGGAAGAAATGGTAATGGTATAAGTTCACTAGCCTAATAATATATTAAAACCCTATTCATGTTGTAAGGAAACACCTGTATGACTTTAATAATCCTTAAATAGGTGCCGATAGTGAATTTAAGACTCCAATTTTAATACAAACTTGTAGGAAGGTTTCCAAAATAGGGTCTACTATATACAGTGTTTGAACTTATTTATTGAATGTTATATCAATCATGCTTGAGTATAGAATATATAATTATAAAACTATAAAATACTAAGTCTTATCAAATACAAGTTGATCAATTTTTAAAATAGGGTATTTATATCTTAAGTAATCACAATAAGCTTGTATAAGGGTATTGTAGTCTAAACAATGATTTCAGTCATTAGTAAATCATTGGCTAACCAAACGCTTATAGTATATTATTGGGAGATAGAGGATAAGAATTTTTATAAAGATCATCCAAGTGGGAGAAAGGGGAATGGTACTTTTCAAAAATAATAAAACTACTTCAAGGTTACAAACCTAGTGGCTTAGACTATAAGCCTAATAGAGGACAATTTTCCTAAGGAAACCAATAATAATTTGATTGATCAGAATATAGGGGTGTGATTCATTAAGAGGTAATAATAAATAATAAGTTCATTGGTCTTCTAAGACTAATACGATGTAGGATAATCACTATAAATATTCAAGTTATACTTTGATAGATTATTTTTAGGAGTCTTTTCAGGCTGATCAGATTAAAATAAGCCTTATTTGAGGCATTAAGAGTTATATTTAAGTCATTTAGGACACATGGATAGTTTCCCTCTAAAGTTAAAAATTTGAAATTAATTTTTTTAAGCACATTAATAAATTTTATTGTATAAGGATTATGGTGAGCTATAATGGGCATGTTAGTGGTATAAGATGTATCAAGGAGTGTTTTAATCATTCTTAATGTCATAGTCATCCTATAAATTTAAATTAATAAAATGCACTTAAGGGATATGGAAGAATAGATAGTTTTCTATCTGAAGTTTGAGAAATTGAATGAGAATATTAATCAAAATTGGTCATTCTAAGCTTAGTGAAGACTCAACTACCTTATATGTATTGAATATATCAAGGAGGATGAAATCAAGGTCATTATGAAGCATAAAAAGGACAAGTTTCCATGACTGAAATAACTAATGATAGTCTGCCAGTTCAAAAATAGCATACATGTATAAAATTATTACAAATAAAGGTCTAATGTCACTTGAATCAGTTTATTTACATTTTTTATGTATAAATGAATAATATACACTAAGTTTGAATTTATCTTTAACTTATCTTAAATATTTTCTTATCGAAACCCTTCAATGCCCTATTTTCTATGTGTCTATAGTCCATTATAGTCATATATAACACATGTGAAAATTTTCCCAGGCTTAGTTAAAGGATTGCGAAGGTTAAATAAGGTTACTAAGACATTATTAAAAGTGTTATAATTACTCAATAGTATCTATAATTTATGAATGATTTTTAAGAAGATCTCAACCTCTAAGCTTTTTGGGAAACCCTAGAACAGGGTTCTTAAACACAAAAATGCCCATAAACATAGATTCAACTTGTGAAAACTTCCAAAAATTTACACGAGGTTACTATAAGGCATTTGAAATATAATCCATGTGTTTTTAAGATTAAACAAGACATTTGGAGTAAGATATAATTGACTATGTTCTATGTCCCCTGTAGGTGTCGATTGAGAGAGTTCAAAAAGGAGAAAAAATAACTATTTGTCTTTGTTATTTGGGTCTAAATTTCTTATCAAGGTTTGTTAGTATTATGTGACAATTATGAAAATATTTAATAAGGTGAATCAAGTACTTTGTAAATTAAATTGAGTCAAGTTCTTTTCATGTCATTGTGAGTAATTATGAAACGTTTCATGTTTTAAGAATGTTCATGAATTGACAAAGTCCTTTGTCAAAAAGAGTGATCTCATGAGTTATAATGGATTATCCCTTATAAATTTTTTTGCCTAGGAGTTAAAATATAATCTCCACATAGATCAAGTGGATTCTTAGTGGAGACAGATCAAAATAATAATATTGTAGACTGAGTATTAAGACCTTATGTTTTAGGCCTGTAGAGTCCTAAAGAGAACAAAGGTTGTTAATGAGTTTTCTATTTCAAAAACCAATAAAGAAATATTATTTCTTATCATTATAAGTGGTATTTACAATCCAAGGAATAAAATTGGAACTATAATAAGAATTACTATAACTATGATATATTTTTAAAGACTTCTTATTAAGCCTATACACAATCCTATATTAGAGTTAAGACTGAGTCAGGTTTTGATCATTAAATGATCTAGTTGGTGTTTAAACTTGTCTAGAGTAACCCATATAAATTCAATATCATTTTTTAAGTCTTCCATTGTATTTTTAAGTTGAATCAAATAACAAAACATGATGTCCATTAAAAAAAAACATTTATATTCCATTCTTTCAATAGAGATCTTTGTAGATGGATCATTCATATCCCACATGGAATGCATGCCTGTAAGGATGGAAAGAATTAGTAAGAACAACAAGAAACAAGATATAAATTTCAGAAACTTCACCTTTAGCATGCATGTTATGATCATTCAAAGTTTTGAATTCCTAAAAATTCATCTTCTTCTTTCTCAAACCATGGTTATCAGTTATTTGGTGGAGGGTTGTTTGCAATGCTTAAAAAAATAAATACATGAAATGTGAAATGTGTCACGATGAGGTAAAACTTATGCTAAAATTGATATACTACATTTCATTCCACCATTAATACTTTATAACATACATTATGTTAATGCCAAAATGCACACTTAAATAATAAAGTTTTAAACATTCAATGCATAGATTAGGTAAACACATGAACATGAAACATGACCTATCAACATGAAATACCCATCATACATATAAACATTATCGAATGATAAAATGTGAACATCAACACAATAATTCACCATGCACCATCATTCAAAAAATCAATAAATGCAATCCTAACTAGCAAATAAATACTAAAATTATTCATCTATGGAACTTTTATTTGCCTACACAATCTATGAACAAAACAACTACATATAAATGACATGCAATAATAATAAGTTTAATTACATGTCATACACATTGTGCATATCACAAAAATATTTATATATAAATAATCATGTCTAGGGAAGTAGTAATAGCCATTTTCATGGTATGGCCATGAAACATATTTTAAATGAGCTAGAAATTGAAGTCAGCTTTTAAAAAATCCAAGTAGATGCCTATGTCACCCTCTGCTAAAAATACTTACATTTGAATGTATCATAGTTATAAACTTTGGTAGATATCAATAATAAGAGAGCAAGGGGGAGAATAAACTCTCTAAATTTATTAATAAAATGTGGAGAACATACCCCTAATAATAGGCCCATGATGATTTGGATGATTTCACATCATGTTCATCCAAATCTTACATTAGATTATAAGAAAAAATCAAAATATGTAATGATTGGGTTAAAGGAAACAAAAATTGAATGAACAAAAGTGCATGTAAGAGATGTTGACTATGATAGCATCCTAATCATTTACAGCATTATCACTCGATAGAACATCCACCCTAGGTTCTCCTCCTTCATTCATGGCCTTCTTCTACACATGATGAATAGGGAATATTATAACAACATTTGTGGAAATTAGAAGTATACTATTTTTTTTGGTGGACATAGTCATTGAGTTTAATTATGAAAAGCATCTCTTCTTGATCATTCTTTTGGGGGTTCCTCTAATAGATATTTTTACCTTTTTATTGAAAAAACTCTCTCAAAGGAACATGATCATCATCAGTGAAATAGATGTCTAGGACATTTATTTGCATTCTAGGTGGTGAATGTCTGACAAATATGCAAGTAAATTTTGAAAAAATGTAAATGAACTTAATTTTTGCTTCATGTAAAACAATCAACAAATTGCATCTTAATTGACATCCATAGTTTCCTACACATTTCCCTTCCTCTGCACATTATCTTTCTCACTCCACTTGTTGACTATAGTTTCTCTACCATATGCAAGCTTCCCTTGTTCATTCCTAGTTTTGGAATCATATGCAACCATCTTGTCATTGATAGCCTTCAAATTTGTCTCACTAAGATTAACCATGACAGAGACATTGTCCCTCACCATCCATAATATTTATAGCATGTCTCTCTTACTAAGACTTTGGTTTTATAAAGTCATACTATTGGAATGCATTTTTTTTATCTTCTATTGTATACTTTATTCCTTGATTTCCTTTTTCCATTGTTAGGATGCACTGAAACTAGATACCGATAATGAACCTAAAGATAATGAGTGGTAAGTCTTTCTAGTGATCAAAATGGATGACTATCCTCACCATGGAATGTGTTTCATGGTCACAATAAGTAATAGTAGACATCTTGCTTACCTATACCCATATCCACAACCTTGTATTCTCTGACAAACTATGAAATGCCAAAGAATCAATCTTGGAATAGAAGTATAAATGAAAAAAGTAATGAAAAGGTCCCCAAAGACAATGAAATGTTTTTATAGGTTTCAGTTTGTCTTCCGCTGAAATATATTATGATGTGTTTGGAGGCCAATTACTGTCATCATCATCTATGACATCATCATCCTCATCATTAACCTTATCAAAACCTACCTTTTCCTACTATAATACCCAACATAGGATATTCATTCTCATCTTGATCTCTATGCCTCATGACTAAAATGCAAAAGTGTAAACGCTTGAACAAAATGAGTCTAGAGAAATTAAAATGTGAAAGTAGGCAAAGGAAACTAAAGCATTCATTGAAGGGGTTGACAGACCTGACATGAAGCTACTAGTCTGACCAAAGGTATACATCATTTTCATCTACCGATGGAAGTTTAATTAATTTTAATTATAATGGATTTTTGTGTATACATGTTTGAATTTCTTGACCAAACAAGATACTTTGAGGAAGCTCTAAACTTTATTGTCCGTGTGCAAATTAAATTAAATGGGCCACACAAACTCTCTCATCATAATTAAGAGCTCTTCAAATTATACAAAGAGTACAACTTAATGTAAATTTAGATAAGACTAAGATTGATCTCGTAGTTAATCCTATTTTTGATAACATCATGAAAAGTGGACCATGTATGGTGATAAAGCATTTGAGTGATCCATTATTGATGAGGTTAGCATGGTCATTTGTGAGTCATATTGAATCAAGGAAATAAATTGTGTTTTTCAACACAATGGAAATTTGCATAAATACTTATCCTTCACCATATATATATTTGTGTTAGCTTTGATTATTGTTATGCCTTTGAATTCTCATTGTCTTCTATCCAAATATTTTCTCAAAAGTCTTGCCTCAAAATCAATCTATTTGATTGGTTTTGTCAAGATTCAAAACCAATGTGACACATCAATTGATCCCCCACTACCCAACTCTCCAAGCCCAAGTAGCTATTCTATATTGTTCAAGCTTCCAATAAATTTTTGTGATCCCAATCTAGGAATCTCGAATGAATTATGAGACCCATGGTTTAACTTTTTTAATTTTTAAAATCAATAATTTTTGATGTAGGGCCGGGTAGGTGATCACATTTATTTGAGTATTCATATTCAACATCCACGTATCATATACCTTTTTTAATGAAAAGGGTGAACAAATATTAAAATCACCATACTAGTCAAGTAAAAAAATGGAACTAGGTATATCAGATAAAAAATGGTAACAAAAAATAAATCAGATCTACCTAGCGCTGAAGGAAGGAGAGTAAAATTATATCACATTATAAATGATAGAGATAAGTGAAAGAGATGAGAAATGACAAAGAAATACTTATTTTTAATTTACTTATGCTTTAATAGTTTTTCAAAATATAGACAATTGGGTCTTAGAATTGTACAATATAAATTACAAAAAGTAGATTATTTTGTTTTGTGATGATTACTTTCAGATTATTCAAAAATAGGTTATACCATTTTCAAACTACTTTAAAAAAGAGAGTCTTTCTAAAATTGGAAAAAATAATTCATAAATGTCTTGGTAAATATTTATAATATGAGACTTTATTGAACTCATTTTCAATATAAGATACAAAACACCCTCTCTTAAATTTGTAAATAAGTACATAGATTCTATAGTATTCTTTCCTTTGATGTAATTGTAATTTTTCATCAAGGCTGATCAAAAAATATAAGATAGAAGGTAATGTGGAGTGTTATTGGCCCAGGACCCCTTGAGGGTTGAAAATATATATCATTTATGAAAATGAGGACTCAATGTAGTTCTAGTGTGTTTTGGTGTCCCTTCTCAATGAACAAGAGAAGTCTTCACCTTTTCTCTATTATAATGTATGAGACTATAATCTCTTTCTCTTAGACCTTATTTTGGTACAAGTATGCAAAAATAGAAACCTTAAAGACACTTGAAATATTTGATAAGAAAAATTTAGTATGCATTATACTTTCAATGCATGCTCACTTGTTATTTAAAAGCCTTATAATGCTTTGTATATATTGACTTATAGAGTCTAAATTAGAGATTTATTAATATCAAAACCCACACAAAAAAGAGAAAAAAATTAATAAAATGAGACAACATAACACTACAATGTAACAAGTGCCAAAGGTCATACAAAAGAAAACTAACCACTTTTTGATAATTTTAACTGAGATTAAACAAATTTTGGAGAATTATAAAAATTGTCAAAAACTAAAAAAAATATAAAAATAAATAAAATAAAAAACCCAAGTAAAGAGAAACACATATGATAGAGAAAATAGAATGAGATAAAACATGTCCACACAAAGAAGAAATTAGAATAGAAACCACTAGAAAAATGGCAATAAGTACCTACTCTAATTTTAATGATCCATATGTAAAAATCATGCTAATAACATTAAAATTATATGCCTTGTAACAAAATTATGTGCCTAAATAATTATAGATAATAAAATTTGGAATTATATACTTGTAAGTTTAACCTTTGACGCACTTTCAAATTACATGACTTGTGTATACACATATGCCTCTTATTTTAAAAGATAAATCCTTATTTCCCAAGTTTTAAGATAAAAGCTAGTGTCTAAAGTGGACCTAAGATTTCAAGAAGGAGGTAGGTCTCTAGAATTATGTACAAAAATATTTCCTAAAGATTGGACAGAGACAAATTAACTTTTTATTAATGCCTTATTCGTAAATAGAGAACAAATACTAACTCAAACAAAACTTTTAGGTGATAACATCTATTAGTACTATTCAAAGTTCTACAATTATGTCTAGGTATATCAAAAGAACCATTTATTGATCAAACCATTCATGTTATATGCATTCAGTCTCAAATTTTTACACGATAGTAAAATTTTAAATATCTTGTTTCTTTTGGTGTTTTCTATTTATTGCAACTACAATTAGAAAAAATCAAATTCTGAATTTTACACTCAAAATAGTGTTTATTATCATATTTCATGTAATCTAAATTAGTTAAAAGTTCTATCTCATTATATCACATTAAAAAAAAAAGGTAAAACATATTTTTTAACCTATTTATATATTGAGCATAGACAAACCATAGGTTTCCCTTAAGTTTCATCATTTATCAAACCATTCATGTTATATGCATTTAGTCTCAAATGTTTACACCATAGTAAAATTTTAAATATCTTATCTCTTTAGGTGTTTTCTATTTATTGTAACTACAATTAGAAAAAATCAAAATCTTTTGTCAAACCATTCATGTTATATGCATTCAGTCTCAATTTGCTATGAAAATTATTTAACAACTATGCAATTCCATGGATCCAATCATTGCAAACCAATAGGGGAGAAAGTAATAATGAAAAATATTTATCCTTCATTCATATTGTTGAAATATTCATTTTGAGTTGCTTCATATTAAAATTAGGTGCTAAATGGCATGCATGACTCCTTTTATTCCTCTCCTTCTAGACGTAAAGGTTGTACAAGTTACCATCCTACACCCATTATTTTTGGAATGCTTATATTGGATTTTTCTAGTCCATGCTATCACTAGTAGAAGAGGTATGGTTCCCCGCCATGCGTGGAAGAACCAAGGTATACAATATGTTATTCCTTTACCCCATCCACATCCCATGAGGCCATCTACTCAGGCCAAAGGGTATTATAGTTGAAAGAATAGCACCGAAACAATATTTTCTATTTGAAAGTATACTAACCTATGAGATGGTTGAATCAATAAAAATAAATACTTTACCTCAAGATGATTATAAGGACATAGATATTGAGGTTCACATGGATACATAGTTATAACAAGAACCATTACTAAAGGAACCAAGAACACCAAAAAAAGAAAAATACAACCTTTGGGCTTCCTTTATTAGTTAATACCAAAAAAAAGATGGAAAATTTGCATATTACTATGATAGTGAAGATGAAATTCCTCATATTATGATTTATGAAAAAATAAAATAATTAAATTTTGATCCATTTGAGCATCTTTCACATAACCTATTCACACCTACATGTCTAGGTACATAGAAGTTCAATTCATCACCATAGGATACGAAATCACATTTAGATAAGGGGAAGGTAAAATTAGCATATGAACATTTAAATTTTTGATATTCAATCTATCCCTCTTAGATACAAACAATGAGTCAAAATTATAAGGGAAAAATGAAGACATCATGTGAAAAATGTGGAGCTTTCCAATAAAACTCCATCATAGATTTTACATATCACAGTAAAACTAGACACATTGAATACCCAATAAAACACCTCATTTTTAGTATTTCAAACAATGATATTTTAAAAATGTTGTGCTAAAAATGTGAAATTCATTGAGGGCATGTATTAGACACATGACCTCCATATATGCACAAACTCTAGTTCAATTCTATGATTCAAATATACACTTGGGTCAAAATCCTATACATTATATTGATTTTGAATGGATTTGAAACATATTTTTTTATATTTATAACACATATAGTCCAACTCAGACATATTGTATGTGCATATTCCATGCTATTGGAATCAAAATTTCAAAATTTACCAAGTATACTACTCACTGGGATGCATCGATTACACTAGGATGTATTGTTATTGAGCCTTTTCTACTACATTAGTTGGTTCATTTTATAGGTTAAAGTGATTAAATAATTCAAACTCACTTGATTTATATATTGGACTGAATAAATCATTGAATCTCACCAGATTTATAAGATGAGTTGATTAAATCACTTATGCTCACCAAGTTATATATATGCACACTTGAGTTGTGCGATTGAGATATAAAGATCTCAATGGCCATGTCACAACTCATCTTTATATATAATCAGGAAAATATTAACTTCTAATATCCCTGTTAAAATCTCCAAGCTTTAGGGCTAAACCTATCCTAGCTCCAATTATTCTTAAAGAACCATCTTTACCAAGTCAAAGCATTAGGAGGCAACATGGTCTAAATACCACACAATTGTATTCCTTCCTTGATTTCATTCATTTTAGGCATTTCTATAATTTCAAAATTCAAATTATATGCACTGATTTATACTACACTATGCTCTTGGTTATAGGCCATACACCATAAAATCACTCAAAGTGGGCTCAAGTAAAGGTAAAGTGTTTTTTACACATCCAAGACCACATTTCTTTCATTTTAGGAATTAATTTCATAATTATGAATTACTATATTAAAAAGTGGTGGTAGGGTGGGGAGGGGGTGATATAGATACTAAAATTGAATATTTATAGTTTCTCAATGTTTTACATTTTAAAAATATGAATTAGATGTCTACCCTTTAGTTTTAGACATCCCTATTGATGAAAGGATCATATTCATCATCTCACTATGCCTAAATGATAATATTATAGTCCTATCCATATCATTATGATGACTCAAGTCTCCTATATTACATAAAAATATTAAAACTTGATAAACATCCTTCACTATTAGATTCAGATTCATACTTATTTTTTAACCTTCTAGACACTACAGATCATAGAGGGACACTATTGGTGGCAGTTGTGTACAAATCTCTATTCAGTTTCTAGTATGCAAAAGTCACCCAAATTTCAAATGTTTTTAATCTTATGGGTCATTTTATTTTTATTTATGAACCCTACTATGAGATATTTTCAAACTCTATGGTACAAATACAAATGTAAGCCTTCTCATTCATCATCTAAAAAATATTAATCAAACAACTGCTAAATGTAAATCAATCAACTGTAAATACAATATATTATGTTCTATTCATCTCAATTTTCATAATAAGCATAGGAAAATCATATTAAAGTTTTGAAGCATTAAAATAACAACCCATGAGAGAAAATTTTCAAGTTACAAGATATATCATTACATGCATCATCATATAATATATTACACCCTTGTGCACACACTTTCCCACACATAAGGGATAACTACATAAATCTAAGGCCTTCCTTGGAGTATTTTATATGTAGATAGTGCCATTGATAGAGGGATATTTGGGGCCAACTTGACAACATGAGCTCACTAACTCATTTTTAGCAAATTAAGTCCAAGGGTGAAGAAGGTTGAAGAGTTAGGGTTTGATCAATCAACAAAGATTGACAACGTATATTCTAGATATACATACATTACAAAAAAATTGATATAAAAAATAGAAAAATGAAGTTGGTCACATATATATCTAGCCATTATTTTGTACTTGACACTTGTGTCACATTTAGAAACTAACATCGATGGAAGTGTCCAAATTTGATGGTAATGTTTGCAGTTATAAAAGTAAAATTTCTAGAATCTGATGACTGATCCAAAATACTCATCTTACATACTTTACACATATTTCTAGTCTAGATATGCATGTTCATAGTAAACCCAACTAAGTATAATTTTTCTTTAGTATTTTAATCATTGAATATCTTTAAAATTCACTACTTACTATATATAGTATATATCAATATTATAATTTAAAATATTCATTTATCTGAGTTTATAATTGATTGGATTGGTATAGATTAGTTTCTTATCCTTGTGATTTAAATAATTATATATTATTAACCCTATATTCCACCATCTAAATTTAGAGTTAAATAAAGGGCCATTCTATCCTATCATATACCTTTTCAAAATCAATTATAATGAATGAATCCTTTAAATTTGAGGTGTGAGCCCATTTCACACCTTCCCAAACCATAAGGATGTTATCCAAGCTGTAACTACCTTAAACGAACCCAATTCTCTTAGATTGAACAATTAAGATAAGAAAACATATAATATTATGAGTCAGACCTATAGATATAATATTTTAGGAGACATTTAAAAGAGTAATACGCCTCTAGTTGTAGTTAAACATATAATCCCTAGTCTTAGAAAAGAATTTAATATTTCCCTTGTTGATTAGCTTACCTATATAGCCTTTGGTAAGAGTTTCCAAATCAAATTTACAAAAATTGGGTCCTATACAATCCCATAGAGAGTGGCAAAACTCAAAGGTAAAATCATGAATGTCCGGATCTTTGTCCTAAGCCTTATGCATCACAGCATGTTGAATTTCCTCCATAGACAAGGAATTTTTAAAATCCACCACTTGACTTGGTTAGAGCTTGCAAGGAACAACATCAAGCATTTTTTTCAAAGCTACTATTTAATCCCTTGAGGAAGGATGAGCTTGAAAACTCTATTTATAATACCTCACAAAAGATTTAAGGATCTATAAGAGATTAGTTAAAAACACACCAACATCCTTAATAGCTTTTATTTTTGTAGTAGTATTTTGAGCCCTCAAGTTTTTGAAGAATTCATTTGAGACTCTATCACCAATGTTGAGCATGTTGATTCCCAGTTGTACACCTCTAGGATTCAACCTTGCACACTTGAGAAGATGGAAAATATAGATGAAAAACCTAAATTATGTCATTATATCCAAGGAAGGATTTAACGTCTAGAAGACATCAATAAAAGGTATGGTTAGTTCCTTGATACTTCTGGATCTGCTTGAACCAAGGTGAGGTGAGAAGACATATATGGCATCTTGGTCACAATGAGGGATAGTATAGTTCAATCTCCAGTGAATTATTAGCACACGCATAAATCTAACTAAAGCATAACCAAACTTGCATACTCCACTTGAGAAGAATTGTTACACAGAATGAGCAAATGCTTTCAAATAAGACACAAGATACTAAAGATAGATAGGAGGGTGATTAAAATATTCATTTCTAAGTAAACTATTGACAAGTAAGATCCAAATGGAATATTATAATGTTAGCTTTCAAGGATGATTATAGACATATTCCAAATCTGCAATATTAATGCATCTGTAAGCAAATAACACTTGAGATATTCAACAACATGTCTTACTTGAAGGGCAGGATAGGTAGGATGAGTTAGGAATATATAAAAGAGTGGTGGTGGATTTTAACAAAGGGAAATCCTTCAACATCCATTATATAATTCATTTCAAGATGTAGAAGACTGAAAAACAAGCTAATAAAACTATGTGTAATAGTTTTCATTCGTCAATGCCAATCCAAAGCAAACATTTAAATGACCCTTGAAATCTCCAAAGCATACACTACAAGTGAAGAATCAAGCACCCTCTCCTATCAACTCCATAAGTTCAGAGCATCCTTAAAATATTATCAACACAACATTCCCAAATCACAATGCATAAAGGAATTTATAACATAGATTCATGTCCAAAATGACTACCATTAATAGACATAAAACTAAATACCCAATCAACAATGTATGAAGATTGTACCATTGCACTTCGTTGACAAGATACAACAGAAATCACAGATGTTTTCATTAACTTGAAAGTGTATCAATTTATATAATGATAATACTACATAATAATGGTGAAACACATGGTCGATTTTCTCTGAAATAGGGGAGACATAAACAAAATGCTCTTAGAGTTTGCTAATGAATTTATAGGTGAAATCACCTTATCAAGAGAGACAAAACAGACATCAAGAATCCCCAAAAAAATCCAACTAGTAACAACCTCTGTGAAGATGACAATCCCTCTTTACTTATACAAAGCTCTCACCTAGAATATTCCTAACAGATGTTGCATCTAAAAGATACTTTTGAACACCCTTGAAGACTCACATGTTTTGCAAGCGGATGATTCTGGCAATTTTTTTCTATGTAATGAGGAAGTTTGATAATAATGTTTAATTTGTTTGGTTGGAAGTTCGTTACACTTGAGATCGAGGGAGAATATTCGCTTTGAGTGAGAAATTGATTCTATCTTCTTGTGCGACCATTTTACACTATTCTCCAACTAATCATTTTCCTAACTAGAAGTCTGTGGATGGATAACCTCCTCTTTGTGCAAGCCAAAGAATGTCTTTAGCTTTGTCATGATGGGATCAAACTGCTTCAGCTGTGATGGAGTCAATGTGAGATCCATGGATGATTGAATCAAAATATGCTTCCAATGACCCATTTTGCCTCAAAACCCTTGCAACAATTGTCCTCATCCATGGCTTTTTGACATTAGTCAAATATTGGTATGTGACACTTAGATTTTTGTCTTTACCTTTTTAATCTTTGAGGTCAATACCAAATTTTAACAATGACACATGTACCTTTTTCCCTCCATGGGATTTTAAACCATATTTACACTTTTGAACTTTGTGTAACTTATACGCACATTTGTACTTTTTTGTCCTTGACGAGATTTTGAGATTCAACCGAAACTTTACACGCTGTAAATTTCAGGGTCCCAATTACAATTTACAAATTGTAAATTTAAAATTGAATTTTGATATTACAATCCCCTTTAAAATCCCCGTAGACCTTAGCCTTTGAACTTGCATTTGACTTTCAGGCTTCGGACTTTGGAATGCATATTCCAATTTGCAGTTTTTTAAAGTTGTAAAAGCATGTTGCATCTCCACTTATAAATCCCGCTTACTCTTCCACATTTCCACTTATTGGAGTTCAAAGTGCAATTTACAATGTGCAAGTCAAATTTGTGATGTGTCGTTAATTTTCTTCCCAAAGCTCCGATTTAACCGGAGATGAGATTTGACGTTTGACCTAGCCTGTCTACTAGTTTGGGCGTGGTTTTTTTTTGGATCGCAGTAGTTCTGAATCTTAATCAATAATGACAAGATTCGACACATTTTCCATATTAGCATATCTGAATGTGATGGTAGGATCAAAGCCAGAGCCACCATGCACTTATCAAATTATACATCCGTGAATGCTTGCTGGTAGATCTTTGTACGTAGTAGTGTCACTTTGTAATTTTGTCCACTTGTTCTACAATCACATGTAGTTTTGTCATCGTAATTCCCATGGTAGTGATATCTTTAAGCAATGATGAAATAGATCTGAAATAGTGCGTTGGTTGCCACATGAATCAGAGGAAGGCACTTTGATTTCTTAAGCAGTGGCAAAACAACATCAGCCATTTCTTTTGCCAGATAAAATTTGTGCTCCCCAATGGCAACGCCAATGATCGTGCAAGCCCATCGTACGACTCCTGCAAACTGAAGCATACGAAGCAACGAATGAAATTGTAAGAGCTGCACGAGTGAAGTCATGAGCCCCACTTTGGATAAATTTCTCAATCAACTTTGCAATAGTTGCAACCTCCTGCACTCTGGAACGATCGGATTAACTCTGCCTTATCCTGCCAACCACGCTTTGAATCCTGCACTGTTTATAAGTGGACCGTGTTTATATGATTGGAACCATCTGGGGATCCATTGATTTTTGATGAATCATCGATCTGTCCACATGATGAATAGCCACAGCTAGAGTCACTTGGCGTCATTTCCTAGTTGTTTTCAGGTCACACGCATATCTCTTCCCTTTGGAGGGATTTCACACTTTTCCTGGCACACTTTATAATGCCGTAAGCTTCGGACCCTTCATTGCAATTTGCAAATTGAAAATTGAAACATGCAACGTCACTTTGGTTTTCCACTTCATATCTCCGCCAACTTGCTTTTAAAATGTGTCTTTACTGGCACGTGTGGCAGGTTTCGGGGCTCTCTTTGCAATTTGAAAATTGAAAATGCAAAGTTACATTTCGGCTTTTGTATTTCTGCCTAATGTCCTCTGACTTTTCCTTCTTGCATTGACCTGCGGGCTTCGGGGCTCAGAATCTTCTGTAAACCTCCACGTGGACCTATAAAATATTAGTGCGTCTTCTCTTAAAACTTTTAGCAGGGGTGGCAGACATTTTATCATACTTTACAATTTGTAAAACAAAATTTGCAAAGTGACATTGTTATCTCCGTTAAAATCTCCGTCGCGAACTTCAGAAGCTTATTTGTAATTTTCCTCCGCTCCCCTTTGATCTTGGATTTTGTGTTTGACTTGTCTTTACAACTCTGGAGTGGGCCTTTCTTCGATGGCATGTATGTGGCAGCTATCTATTTGAGTTGATGCCTTTATGAAAGTTTCCCGTGAGTTGATTGTGGGATTTTAATTGTAATTTTCAATTTATAATATCAAACATGTAAATCAACGTTGCATTCCGATTATGGATGTCCTCTTTTTCCTTCGGACTGTGGACATCCACAACTTCAGCCTCTGCGAATAAAACATTTGGACTTGGTATTTTTAAAAATATTTAGTCATTTTTTACTTATCTTGGTTTGATATTGACCACATATACTGTAACCAAAACACACTTAAAACACGAAAATGTTGAATTTTATTTGAAACCAAATTTTGTAGAGTTTACACAACACAAATATAAGAATAAGGTTTTGTTTTATTTGAACATTTCTAAAGATTCCTTTAAGGGGGAAACAATTAGACCTTCATATACTCATTTTTGGGGAGAAATGGCATAAATTATTTAGTTCAATTTGGTCACTAATACTAGCTCTCATCTAGGGATGTATACCCCTTGCAGGTGTACAAAGAACCCCATACAACAAGATCAAGTGCCAATTCCTTAGGCTACGGAGTTAAAATTTTGACAATTTCATAACAAACACCCATATAAACTCAATTAGACAAGGGCAAACCAACAAAACCAAATCAAGAGGGTCTGAGAACGATCACACAATGAAAACAACCAAAAGAACTATACAAACAAAGCCCAACGCAAGAGGGAAACAAAATGAGAAAAATTTACACTGTACATTATTTTACATAAACATGGACTAAGTCAAGAAAGTGTTTCAGATGTTTGCCATTAATTGGCAGTTTCATTATCTCGCTATCTATATCTATCAAGAACAAAGTGTGTTCCCTGATTCTACAGTTAATAAAATAAGGGCCCATCCAAAAGGCATTAAATTTTTCATGCTTGTCTTTCTCCTCATGTCTGTTATCCTAGAGTAAAACAAGATCTCCTACTTGAAAATTTCGTGGAGTGACCTTTTTATCGAATATTCTTTTGAGTCTTTCCTTGAACTTGAGGTGTATTTCATGAGCTTGTATTCTAGTTTCATCTAGCTTAATAATCTGGTTCATTTTGTTTTCATAGCTGTTAACTTCATCATCTTATTCTAATCGTTGCATGAACTGATAGGTTGGTAACTGTAGGTTTATAGATAAAATAACCTGAGCTCCATAAACAAGCTTAAAAGGGATCTTACCTATAACTCTCTTAGGTGTAATCCTATCAGTCCACAAGGAAAATTTCAGTTGTTCACCCCACTTCTTATTATTTTCCAAAGTCTTTCCAATGATTTTGAACAAGTTCTTATTACTAGATTCTACTTTTCCATTTGCCTGAGGGTTGTAATTGGAAGAGTAAGTTAATGTGATATCATATTCTTTACATAATACCACCAAGGGTTTAGCTCTGAAACTCATGGAATTATTAATAATTACCTTGATAAGCACACCAAATTTGCAAATAATGTGATTCAATAAAAATTTCATAATGACCTGATGTGTGGCCTTATTTGTAGGGACCGCTTCAACCCATTTTGTGAAGTAGTCAGTTGTAACCAATATCCACCTATGTATAACACTTGATGTGTCCACGATCTCCCTCATAAAATCCATTCCCCATTATCTAAATGGGCCTTCAATCATTACAAGTTGTAAGGGAGAGAACCAAAAGCTTTCATCTTCTAACAAAGCACTAACATTTTTCACATTTTTTTACTTTATGTGCAACATCTTTGACTAGTGATGTCCACCAATAACCAACTCTCAAAATTTTATGATTTGTGACTTTAGGTACTAAGTGACCACCACATATCTCAATATGAAAGTCTTCAATTAAATCAATAGTTCTTTTTCTACTAGGCATCTTAATAGAACCCCATCTAGATTATTCCATGCCAGTCCATTTTCTGTCAAGAGATACTTTTGGGATATGAGCTTAACAGTTCTCCTTTGATTCTTATCCAAGCAATGGGGACAATTCAAACTTTTCAAGTAATAAACAATGTCCCTATACCATGGAGATATGATAATTTGACATAAAGAATCATCAATATTGAAAATAAAATTGTTTACCTCTATAGTTTAAAAATTGGTCTCAGCCATGAGCTTGGCTATGTCCATCCCTCTCACTAACTTGGTGGTCTAGATCTCTATGTCATACTCTTGCAACTTCTTGACCCACCTTCACCTCTTTCTTGATACTTTAATCTGAGTCTAGATGTCCTTAACCATTGTATGTGGGACATATACAACAATCTTCAAACTTAGAATGTAGGGTGTGAATGTTTTAATAGCTTTCAAGAGGGTGAAGGATTGTTTTTCCATGATAGAATAGTTAAGTTCAAATCCCTGCATAACCTTACTAACTAAGGCTATGGTCTGATCATGAGCATCATCATTTTTTTACAATAGAACAATATCTACAGTACTCTGTGATGCAAAAGAGAATATTTGAAACTCCTTAGTATAATCAGGATTGGCCAAGATGGGAGCAGACTTCAAGGCTCCTTTGATGTCATTGAAAGATTCTATGGCCTTTTCCTCCCACTTGATAGTTTGGTCTTTCTTCAACATATAAGTCTTTTTTAACATAGAAGTAATAAGTAGAGTGATATTTGCAAAGTTGGACACAAACCTTCTTAAAAAGATGATTTGTCCAAAGAAGGTCTAAATTCCCTTTTTGGACTACAGGATAGGCACTTTGTCAATGAATTCCATTATCTTCAGATCTATCATGACACCATCCATAGACACTATATGTCACAACAACTTGGCATTTTTTACTTTAAAGTGACATTTCTTTAGATTAAGGGAAATACCAAAATCCCTACATCTAAGGAACACTTTTTCTAAATGCTCCAAATGTTTTTTTCCATTTTTGGAGTAAACTGTAATGTCATCCTAATATATAGAAATAAAAAATTTAATTACCCCTTCAAAATAAACATCCATAGCTCTCTGAAATGTTGCACCAACATTCATTAACCCAAAAGGCATCCTCATGTAGACACAAGTACCTCAAGGCATTGTAAATGTAGTCTTCGGTCTCTCAGATTATTTTACCACAACTTAGTTATACCCTAAGAAATGATCTAATGTGGACAACATCTTTGATCCTGTAAGAGTGCCTCATATGCCATAATGTTGTTAGTGCACTCTAAGGACAACTTGAAAGAAAAATTAAAAGATTTATTATTAGGGGAATGAAAGACAACCCCAAATCCATTTCCAAGATTGGATCATGTTTATAAAAGTATTAATATAAACATCCTCATGATCAAACTCATAATCTTCAATTATAATGTGAAAATACCTCAACTGTTGCTCTCTAGTCACTACATTATTCCCCTGAAACATAGGGAGTATGTTCCTTACCTCATTTGGAACTTCTTTGGGGGTAACCCTACATTTCATCAAAATTAATAGGTTTAAATCTTGGAATTCTAAATTTAGGACATTCATTCTCATCTTGATCTCTATGCCTCATGACTATGTCAATGGTCAATGGTGGGTTCAAAATTAGATGATGAAGGGATATGAGGGGGTCAGTGAGGTGGACTTGGGGGAATCAAATCTAAGAGGAGATTCAACTTGTTGAGAATGTGTTGGATAGTAAACATGATGATAAGGCTCTGAGTTATTAGGAGAAATAAGATAATCTTCAATTAAAGGAAGTTCAACAAAAATAAGTTTGGGTGTAATAAAATTATGATTGTTCAAAAACTCCTGTATTGCTTAACTTTGCCTTTTGATTGGCCTCCAAACTTGTATCTTTATTTTATGATGAATTCTTATCTCAGAGACAAGCTACATTGATGAGTCACATTTGAAGGAGGATCTGAATCCTTCCAATTTTACAAACAAGAGAACACTCAAAACTGAATTAATTAAAATGCGCACTGATCTTTTACAAACCAGATAAAATATTAGAGTCATCATTAGAAGAAAAATTCTAGGATAGAACACATCAACAATAAATAGTGATATAATCTTAAATTATACTTTCTTGTAATTTGTGATGAGATAAAAAAATAAATACGCTAAAAAATTTAGACTCATGTCCAAAAGAACAAATCATTTGAAACATGAATAAATAATCAGTCCCTTGTAAGAGTTCCTGGAAACACAAGTGAAAAAGATCTTGTCCTCGGTAACAGTGCCAATTGGGTTGCATAATTTACATCCTAAAGTATCAAATTAGATTCAAATGAACTCAAATTTCAAACAAATGAGATAATATGACTAAATATTGCATGAAAATGCTTAGTAGAGTTCAATTGATGAATTATTTTAATCCCCAACAATGTAGGTTCTAAGGATCTTTAATATCTATGGAATTATTGGCACACACACAAATCTAACCAAAGCATAACTAAACTTGCACAGTCCACTCAGGAAGAGTTGTCACATAGACTAACCAAATGCTTTCAAATCAGACACAAGCTATTAAAGATAGATAGGAGGGTGATTAAAATATTCATTTCTAAAGAAACTATTGATAATGAATAACTAAATGGAAGATTACAATGCTAGCTTTCAAGGACTAATTACAGACAAATTCTAAATCTACAATATTGATGCATCCATATGCAAATAACACTTGACATATTCAACACATATTACTTATAGGGGTAGGACAGGTAGGATGAGTTAGGTATATATAATAGAATGGTGGTGGATTTTAATATAGGGAACTCCTTTAACATCCATGCTATCATTCATTTCAAGATGTAGAAGACCGAAAGTCAAGCTAAGAAAATTATGAAAAATAGTTTGCATTCATTAATGTCAATCCAATGAAAACTTTCAAATTACCCTTGAAATATCTAAAAGCATACACTACAAGTGAAGACTCAAGCACCTTCTCCTATCAAATCCATAAGTCCACGGTGTCCCTAAAATATTATCAACACAACATTTCCAAATTACAATGCATAAACAAATTTATAACCTAGATTCATGCCCATAGTGACTATCATTTATAGACATAAAACTAAATACCCAATCAACAATGTATGAAGAATGTACCATTACACTTCATTGATAAGATACAACAAATATCACATATGTTTTTATTAACTTGAAATTAGATCAATGTACATAATGTTTAGAATGCAAAACAATGATGAAAATCATGGTGGATTTCATCCAAAATAAGGGAAACATAAATAAAATGATCTCAAAGTTTGCTAATGACTATACAACTGCAATCACCTTAGCAAGAGAGACAAAACACACAACAAAAATCTTGAAAAAAATCAAACCAACAAAAATCTCTATAAATATGACAAGCCCTCTTTACTTATACAAATCTCTCACCCAAAATATTCCTAGAAGATGCTCCATCTAAAATATTCCTTTAAACATGCCCGAAAACTCTCATGCTTTAAAAGGGATTGATTTTGGCAGCTAGTTGTCCATATAATGATGACGTTTGATAGAAAACTTTGATTTGCCTGGCTAGAAGTTCATTACATTTGAGCTCGAGGGAGAATATTTTCTTTGAGTGCAAAACTAATTTTGTATTTTTGTGCAATTGTTTTGCCCTATTCTCCAACAAATCATTTACCCAACTGGAAGTTTGTGGACGGTTTCCCTCCTCTTTGTGCAAGCGAGAGACTGCCTTTGGCTTAGTCGTGATAGCATTAGACTTGTCCAGCTATGATGGAGGCAATGTGGGATCCATGGTTGTTTTAAACAAAATATACTTCCAGTGGCCCATTTTACCTCAAAACTATTCCAACAATTATCCTCATCTATGGAGCTCTTCGACATTACTCAAATATTTGTATATGACACTTATGTTTTTGTCTTTACCTTTTTCATTTTTGGTGTCAATACCAAATTTTAAAAATGATACATGTACCTTTTTCTCTCTAGGAGATTTAAAACAATATTTTCACTTTTGAACTTTGTGGAAACTACATGCACATTTGCACTTTTTTGTCCTTGGTAAGATTTTGGGCTTCAACTACAACTTTATAGGCTGTGGGTGTTGGGGTTCCAATTAAAATTTTAAAATTACATTTTGATGTTGCATTCCCCTTTAAAATCCCCGTAGACTTAATCCTTTGAATTTGCATTTGACTTTTGGGCTTCAGACCTTTGAATGCATGTTGCAATATGTAAATTTTTAAGTTGCAAATGCATCTTGCATCTCCACTTATAAATCCTATTGACCCTTCCATATTTGTGTTGATTTTTAGGTTTCAGGGTTCAAAGTGCAATTTGCAAATTTCAATTCAAATTTGTAATGTGTCATTATTTTTTCGCCCAAAGCTCTGCTTTAACTAGGGATGAGATTTGATGTTCGCCCCACCAGTCAACTATTTTGAGCATGGTTTGTTGGATTGCAATATTTCAGAATCTTAATCAATAATGATAGGATTAGACACATTTTACATATTTATATATTTGAATGTGATGGTAGGAGCAAAGCCAAAGACACCATGCACATATCAATTTAAACATCCGTGAATGCTTGCTGGCACATCTTAGTATGTAGTAGCATCACTTTGTAAATTTGTCCAACTGTTCTACAATCCCTTGTAGTTTTATCATCGTACATTATTTGTCTTCTCCACATTCCATATCCATTCCATGCCAAAATTCTATGAAATCTACATTCTTGTGTAATCCTACCCACATCTGACTTTTAGCCTACAAATTTTCCATGTCTTTCACCTCATCTGAAACTAATTATTCTTTCATCTCATTTTCAACTGAGTCTTTGATGTCTTATTTTCTCATACCTATGCCAACTACCATGATGGCTAGGATAGTCCTCACTGGCCATCAAAGCATCATCATGGAAGTACATGGTGAAGTAGTGTCAAAACAACATGGATGCCTGATGTTGAATTGGAATGAGATGCATTGATATATTTAAGAAATGGTGAAATATATCTAAAATAGTGTATTGGTTTCCACATGAATCAGAGGAAGGCACATTGATTTCTTAAGCAGTGGCAAAACAACATCAGCCATCAATTTTGCCAGATAAAATATGTGTTCCTCAATGGTAACACCAATGCTTGTGCAAGCCCATCATACGACAACTAGAAACTAAAGCACATGAAGCAAGGAATGAAATTCTAAAAGCTGCATGAGTGAAGTCACAAGCCTTACTTTTGATAAATTTCTCAATGAACTTTAGAAGGATTAGCTTAACTCCATCTTATCCTGCCTGCCACGTTTTGAATCTTGCACTATTTATAATTGGACCATGTTTCTATGATTGGAACCATCTAGGGATCCATTGATTTTGGATGAATCATTGATTCACTTGGTGTCATTCCCTAGTTACTTTTAGGTTACTGCCACACATGATGCTGACACACGTATCTCTTCCCTTTGGCAAGATTTCACACTTATTCTGGCACACTTTACATTGCCACAGGCTTCGGGCCCTTCATTACAGTTTGTAAATTTCAAATTCAAACTTGTAATGTGACTTTGCTTTTCCACTTCATATCTCTGCCAACTTGCTTTTAAAATGCTTCTTTGTTGGCATGTGTGGGGTGGATTTTAGGGCTGTCTTTGTAATTTGGAAATTACAAATGCAAAGTTGCATTTTGGCTTTTGTATTTCTGCCTAATGTCTACTGAGTTTTCATTCTTACATTGCCCTGTGGGTTTCGGGTCTCGGACTGCATATTGCAAATGTAAAGTTGTTTTTTTTTTGAAATCTTCCATAGACTTCCACGTGGACTTATAAAATATTAGCATGACTTCTCTTAAAATTTTTATCATGGATGGCAAACATTTTATCACACTTTACAATTTACAAAATAAAAGTTTCAAAGTCTCGTTGTTATCTTTGTTAAAATCTCTGCTTCGGACTTCAGAACCTTATTTTGAAAATGTAAAGTTGCCCTTGTTTAAAAAATTTACTCCCCTTTGATCTTCAACTTTGCGTTTGAATTGTCGTTACAACTGTGGCATGGGATTTTCTTTGTTGGCGTGTCTGTGGTGGGTTTAAGAAACTCACTTGAAAAATGCAAGTTAAGTTTTTATTGCAAAGGGATAGAATATCACTGCATCCCCGCAACTATCTATTTGAGTCAATGCCTATATGAAAGTTTTTTGTGAGTTAACCATGGGCTTTTCATTACAATTTGATATTTGCAATATCAAACTTGTAAATCAACATTGAATTCTTTCTATGGATCTCCGCTTTTGCCTCTAAAAAAAATGGACCTCCACAACTTGAGCCTTTGCAAATGGAACATTTCGACTTAGTATTTTTAAAAATACTTAGTTGTTTTTTATTCATCTTAGCTTGATATTTATCACAGATCTTAGAATTAAAACACACTTAAAATATGAAAACGTTAAATGTTAGTTGAAACTAAGTTTTGTAGGGTTTACACAACACAAATGTAAGAATGAGGTTTTGTTTCCAGACAAACATTTATGCAGATTCTTTTTAGGGGGAAACAAATAGACCTTCAAATACTTTCTTTTCAGGAAAAAGGGCACAAATTATTTAATTCAGTTTTGGGCACTAACGGAGCCCATGGATGCGATGTAAAAGTTGTTCTCCACGAGCTTGGTGAAGATTGAAAATATTATTTGGATGCATTAATAGAAGCACTTGGTTTTATATACACTCATCTAGGGGGTTCATTCTAACCCATGAGAAATATGATGGTATTATTTCACATAGGTAAAATTTTATTGATTTCTGATGGATGCCAATTATTTAACAAAAATTTGAGGAAAGGTGGAAATGTGGGAGATGGCTTCTTCGCACTAATAAATCCACCCAATGTCCCGATAAGGACAAACAAAAATATTCCAATGTCTTTTGATGTGGTCACAAGTTGGAAGATGCTACAGATTCAAAGTATTCATATAAAATTGCTCCTTATAACTTTTAGTGGGAGGGGAGAACCATTAGACAATAAATTTGAAAATCAAGGTATCTAAGAGAAGGACATATGAGATAACATTCAAAGGCCAATCAAACTTCTGAGAAAAAGGGAAGATAATTTTTTCCAAGAGAAGGACATTTATAGTATCTTGAAAACATGTTCATTTCTTTTTTGAAGCTTTGACCATGTGAATGAATCCATAGGGTAAGAATGCCCAGAGTGGTGATTTGGAAAAAATAGGCCAAGTTTGTTATGCAGATAAACTAGGTTTCTCTTTTTCCAACATGTTATTGCATCAAAAGAACCCCTTTCTTATAAATCAGGGATTCAATCATTTTAAAGTGCCCACATGTAATCTAGTGGGCCATGGGAAGATAATATTCTAGCCACTTCCAAAGATTTTAAATTTTAACTACATCCTTGAATGCATAAATTTTCATAAGACCAAGGATCCTCCCATCAGAATTAATATCCATCCACAGTGCATGGTTAGATGTGTCCACTTCCAAAATTTGTCACAAAAGAAGCATAGAGTGGTGCAATAATAATGATTAAGCCACCACATCCTACCTCATGCCCAACCATATGATAAGTAGCATTAGGAAATATGACTTTAGGTGCCATCTGGGGGCTAAAACTAGTTATTTTAACTTCATTTAGACATAAGATATGCATATTTAAAAATTATAACAATTATCCCTCACCAAGTACTTGTAGGCTAGATCATTTAAACCACAAACATTCTAAGAGAAAAAAAATCATTGGAAGCCATAAAGCGTCATGGTTTTGCCCTCTTGGCCTTCTAATGCCACAAAGTATTGTCTCTGGAGAATGTATGTTGTTCTAGTTTTTCAAGAAAATATGCAAGCACAATAGGCTTCCTCTTATGCTAATAAAACCTATTTTATTCATTATTAGGAGAGGTTAATGTATAAAACAATCTAGGTTAAAGGTTTACCACTTATATGGATATCAATGGTCTTATGGAGATCTTCAAGGAGGCTAACCTAGACACAAACCCATCATTGAGGATGAGCAGTAAAAAATCGCTGGACTTGAAACAAAAAAGTTTTTTTAAGGGTTTTACCAGTTGTTACAGAAAAGGCCTAAAATGCATAGGTAAACTTGAAAATTCTATCAAGACTATAACCTTTGGTTTCATTTTATCCAATCCAAAAAAATCCTAGGTTTAGAGGGAAAGGAGAATCACAGAGTTTCTCATACACTTGGCCATACTTATGAATGGTGGCATAGTGAGCAAGGTTTTGAAATTTGAAGTGGAAGAAATCCTAATTCAAATTTTGAATCCCTAAGATCTTGATGCTATGGGTTATCCAATTCATTTGCATCCAACATCAAATTATGATTTGATTTGGGATATGGCCCACAAAATATCCTATAATGGTATGAGTTTTAATCCACTAGAAAGCATGTGCGCACACGTGCACGCGTACACACACACACACACACACACACACACACACACACACACACACACACACACACACACACACACACACACACACACACACACACACACACACACACACACACACACATTTATTTGATGAAAAACTTTATCTTAGCATATAGATAAATAACATAGCTTACATTTTTTAATATAAATATAATAATATCTCTCTCTCTCTCTCTCTCTCTCTCTCTCTCTCTCTCTCTCTCTCTCTCTCTCACACACACACACACACACACACACACACACACACACACACACACACACACACACATTTATTTGATGTAAAACTTTATCCTAGCATATAGATTAAAAACATAGCTTACATTTTTAAATATAAATATAATAATATTTTACTTGTTTATTAGCGAATACACACACACACACACACACATTTATTTCATGTAAAACTTTATTCTAGCATATAGATAAAAAAATATAGCTTCCATTTCTAAATATAAATATAATAATATTTTACTTGTTTATTAGCGAATACATATGCTAGTTGATAGTTAAAGTATAGATTATCAATTATCAAATTTGATAATAAAATAGATACATTTATAAATATTTATATCCCATATTTAATTTTAAAATAAAATATTTTGTCTATATGATTATATAAAATAATTAAAAAAATAAAATAGGTATTAATTAATTATATAATACTATATTAAATTATTATATAATATCAATGCCTCAATTTAAATTATTTTAGATGATTATATAATATTTTTGTATTGTTATTGGCTATGGATACTTGAATATTTGTGTAAATTTAATTAAAATTTATTTATCTATATTTTGATATATCTTTTGAATATATCAATATCTATTCATTAATTATAAATAAATAATATAAATTAAATAGTAAAAAAAAATTTAAGAAAAAAAACAATTAAATGATAACCAATAATTTTTTTGTTTGTTTGTTTTAAATTATAAATTTCAAAAATTATAAGTGAAAAAGGAAAGCAAAGGAAGCCTGGACAACACTCTCACAAATTATAAGTGTTTATCTTTATTGCATGCCCTCCTCCCAAAATAAATACAATTTAATTGTGTCATTTTTCTTCTCTTGTAGCTTGATTTTTTCTTAAGATAATGGAATTTATAAAGCCATAGAGTAGTGTTAGTGCTTTTGTGTTTTGCATGGGTACCATAATTATGTTTTGTGTAACAGTAACATTAATACAACTACAATACAATCTCAAAATATTTCACTCCTTAGGTTAGCTTCTTTAATAGAAGCCATTCCTTATCAAGGATTAATGACCCATGCTACAAAGGATAAACAGTAAATTTGTTAGGGTTAAAATAACTTAACCATTAATCTCAAACTCAATAATAATATTTTAACAAACCTTGTTTCTGAATTTGGCATCCAACTTAATAATTGATGGTGAAGGGTGTACTGAAATTTTTAAAACAATTCTCTTAAGTTTTTAATTTATAATAGTATATATTTATAAAATTATATTTTAAATTAAATTTAATATAATTTAATAGTATATACGGTTTTAATTTGTAATAGTATTTATTCATAAAATTATATTTTTAATAAAGTTAATATGATATAATAATTTTTATAAACTAACGGTAAAATGGATATCAAATTTAAAATTGTATAAAAAAATGAACATACTCATTATATTATAATGTGCTCCCTCTATAAAATATTATTATAAAATACTTTTCTACATAATTAATAATTAAATTGAATTCTCATTATATATGTATAAATTATTTATTGTGTTAATTACTCTTATAAAATTCACTCTAATTGATCCTCTTAAGTGTAGAATTATACATTTCAAATTATACATATGTTAACAATAGAAATAAGTATTAATGATTAAAAAGAACACAAAAGGAACCATGTTTCTTCAATGATGTACACAATTTATAAAGAATTTATTAGGCATTTTACTTTTTAGTTGGAACACATTACCAATTAAATAAGGCTATGTAGTGGCTAGTACATGTCATATTTATTGAGATGTAATTATGTAAACATGTTTATGGTGGTGTGAGATTTGTCAATTAAAATTATTTTAATAATGAAAAATATATAAAATATTAATTTTTTTCATGTAATAATTAAAACACATAAATGTGTATGTTTTAAGTAATGTGTAAGAAAAAATGTGATGCAATGTTAGTATTATTACATACAAAAATATTTAAAGTGAATTAGTTTTGAAACTTTTTACAACCTATATTAAAAAGTAATTTTGATTGGTAAAGATTGTGACTTTCTCTACAAAATACATATTCAAATTTAAAATTAATAATATTTTTATAAATACTATTCTCATACTTAAAAGTTAAAGCAAAATTTAACCAATTTTAATGTAAACCATAACACAAATGACTATTTTAACCAAATAATTACTAAACTCTTACCAAACTTTTACCAAATTCTTACGACCAAAAATAATGGTAAATGTTAAAACCAAAAAGAAAATTGTATATCATTATATATTTGGTCTTTAATGTGCAATTTCCAAGGCTAATGACCTTTAAACGTTCCCTTAGGGGCCTACTCATTTCCCCACATTCGACTCCAACACGTTAATAATCGAGGTTCCAACACCCTAATACTTTCATTATTATTGTCTGGTTCGCTACTTTGAATTAAACACGGGGGCGGCGATGACGGTCCAATTGCTTGATTAACTCACATGCAACAGCTTTAGCAGGTGAAAACGAAAATGCTAAAATAATCATGGCGGTTGAAATGTTCACATCTCGCAATTGACACAATATTTGCACAGCTTTGTTGTGGAATGATACTTACTGGAACCTACTCACAGCATAAATAAAATAATAACTGACAGCCCTAAAGTTGTTACTCTAAGCTGTAGCTAATAGTATTTTGAGCATTCGCAATTCACGTTTTCAATTTTCTAACCACCCCCTCAGAACACTGTTATTTTCATGCTTTTTTTTATATTAGTTTTTTGACTTTATAATAATCTTTTATATTCATAGGGAGTAATATTCTTTGAAGAGTCAAATACTAATAATAAAAGATATTCCAACACAGAATTCACCAAATAAAATCTACCTTCTTTATAGTTTGGTCACCATCACAAAAACTCTATTAATTTTATGTTATATATAGCAATTATGTTTTGCAAAAGCAATCACTCATGGTGCTCTGCTTCCTTGGTATCAACAATTCTGTTTTCCTTAGTGTTGAAACTTTTCGTTCTTTGCATACAGTTTCATACGACAAAGAAATGATGATCGCTTTTTGCAATATGTTGTTAATGTCAAAATGTTATTCAGTTATGTATATAATGGTGTTGTTTACATTCACTATTGCAATGGCAGGCGTTCATCATTACACCTTCGTTGTAAGTCTTAATTTCAAGTTATATTAAATATTTACTTCTACCTTTCCATACCAAATGATAGGAATGTTTTAATTAAAATTTATTGTTATTCTGTGTACTTTACTGAATTTTTTTACTATTTTAAAGAATTTATTATAGTTAATTGTTAGGGTTACTGGGTTATAATACATAACCTTTATATATTGTTATATTTATCCTGATCAAAATGATATCTTAATACAAGTGATTCTTTTATTAATATAATAATTGATTAATTATAAAATGAATATATTTATTTGATTAATTAGAAGATGAATATATTTATATATATTTTAATGATTAATGTGTTATCTATTTTTTGTAATGTATTTAATTAAGGTTTAATTTTTTTGTTAATCAGATTGAATCGACGATTATTACCAGGCCGTGTCACAAGTATAGTATAATCACAGTGAATGAACAACTACCTGGTCCAACTCTACATGTACGCAATAATGACACTCTAATTGTTAATGTTTATAACAAAGCCAAGTACAATGCTACCATTCACTGGTAAGTCTTGTCTCTCACACCTGCCTATTATATAACTATTGCAGTGCGAATTTCATTAACAATGCAGTACTCATTTCCAAATATATTTTAGGCATGGGGTGAGACAGATTCGTTCAGCATGGGCCGATGGACCTGGGTATATTACACAGTGCCCCATTCAGCCACACAGGCGTTTTACATATAAATTCACCATTATTGCACAGGAAGGTACCTTGTGGTGGCATGCCCATGTGTAATGGCTGCGTGCAACAGTTCATGGAGCTCTAGTGATATATCCTATGAAGGGCAGTTCTTATCCATTTCCTCAACCTCATTCCGAGATTCTGATTGTTCTAGGTAACTAAGACTATAACCATATACAATATTCATGGATTTATAATGGAGACAACAAATTAGAAATCAGATTAGATAGAAAGTAATAATAAAGATATTAAAAAAATAAAAAGTAATCGAAAAAAATTTAGCTGCAGGGCATGTTTGTCTCAAAATTTGGAAAAAAAAAACAAACAACATTTTTTATTCTTTGTTTATAACCATTAGAACTTACATTGTGTGTACATGTGTTTTCACATTATAGAGCTAACCTATGACTTGAGTTAAGATCAAAAGATTTAAGAAAATAATATATATGATTTTGTAGGTTGTTGAGTTAAGAGAAATAGATTTGATGTAAATATGAGAAACAAGAAATTGAAGAAAGGAATGTAATTGAGTTTGTGGTTTAGAAAGAGATTGATTTAAAAATGAGAAATAAAAAATTGAATATAATAATTATTAGAAATTAAATACAAGTACTTTTATAAAATTAGAGGGGTGAAGCGAAATTTTAAGTAAAAAAATAAATTAGATGTGAATGATTCGATAAGAACAAAGGGATAGAGTGAACTTGTAAGTCTCTTTACACAAGCAATTTCATTAAAAAAAAAATTAGTAAGCATTAGATATTACAGAATAATAGAATTTTTTTAAAAAAGTAAATCAATATTTTTTAGTTAATTGTATATTATATTTTCTTAGTGACGTTTTAGAGTTGTAAGCATTAACAGTTAAAGGGTTTCATAGTTTGTATTATGAAAACAAAACAAAAAAAAAATTGAAAATAATTATGTATGGTTTCGATATATATATATATATATATATATATATATATATATATATATATATATATATATATATATATATAATTTTAAGTATATTTGAATATATTATAACATATAGAAAGTAGAAAGTTTTTGAGTGGAAGGTCTAACAATAAATATATTCATCACATAATTAATTATTATATTAATAGGAATATCACTTCTATTATCAAATCATTTTGATCAAGATAAATATTGTAATATATTAAAAAATTATTATTAATTAAAAAAGAATAAATAATTATAAAAATTCAAAATTTTCGATCATATATAATCCAAATTTTAAATTATATTTAATCAAGAAATTAAATAATATTAAAAAAACTCTCTTAAAAAATTGTTTTATTTAAAATATTAAATTATAAATAATATAAAAAATAAATAATATCAATAAAATTTTAATTAAAATATAATTTAATATTTAACTTTAAATAAAATAAAAAATATAATAAAATCAAAATGAATCAAAATATAAATATTATTTGAATATATATTATCTAATTTTAGAATATAAAAAGATTATAATCCAACTGCTTACTTTCTTTTATATATATATATATATTCTTTCATCTTTCTAATTCAAAATTACGCTTATCAAACAGGAGAATGGTGGAACAATGATCCTCTCACAGTCGAATATCAAGCGAATCTGACGGGAGCTGCACCTAATATATCTGATACTTTCACAATCAACGGTCAGCCAGGAGATCTGTATCCTTGCTCAAAATCAGGTACGGACTTTTTCTCCTAACAAAACCGGTTCAAGGTTCGCAATTCCACAAGGAATCAATAAAACTGACCATTTTGTTTGCAGGAACATTTAATTTCTCTGTACTACAGGGACAAACCTACCTTCTGCGTATCGTCAATGCTGCAGTCAATAATCACCTGTTTTTCAAAATAGCATCACATAATGTCACAGTAGTCGCCGTGGACGCTTCCTACACAGCCATACACAACAGACACAATGGTTATATCTCCCGGCCAGTCTGCAGACGTTCTTCTCATGGCCAATCAACTGCCAGCCAACTACTACATAGCCGCCAGCACATACACCACTCAAGCAGTAGGCAACTTTGACAACACCACAACAACCGCCATCTTACACTACGAGGGCTCTGAATCATCCGCCGCCCCAATCCTTCCGCAGCTTCCAGTCTACAATGACACTGCAACTGTGACTACGTTTACCCGAGCGTTACGAAGCCTGGCTTCACCTAAGCACCCGGTGGTCGTTCCACAGGCCATAGACGAGAGCCTCATCGTAACCGTAGGACTCGGTTTAATTCCCTGTGCGGCCGGCATAACCTGTGGCGGCCCCAACAACACTAGAATAACTGCCAGTATGAACAACATATCTTTTGTCCTGCCCGATACTCCCATCCTCCAAGCTTATTATTTCGGCATTAATGGCGTCTTTACCTCCGACTTTCCTTCAAATCCCCCAACTGTGTTCAATTATACTGGTGACAGTATACCCAAAACTCTTTGGGCGCCAATTTCTGGTACGAAAGTGAAGATGTTGAATTACAACGCTACAGTTCAGATAGTGCTCCAAGGAACGAATATCTTCCAATCAGATAACAACCAAATGCATCTTCATGGCTATGATTTTTTCGTAGTAGGAGAGGGTTTTGGTAACTATAACGCTCAAACAGATCCCCTGGCATTCAATCTGGTTGATCCGCCGCAGCGGAATACTGTGGGGATTCCAGTGAATGGGTGGACTGCTATCAGATTCAAAGCTGACAATCCAGGTAACAAACTACAACTTTAATTTTTCAGAATTAACTCACATTTTGGAAAGCGAAATTTGGGGAATATTTGTAATACAGTGAATGATTGCTGTGGTTTTTTTTGCAGGTGTTTGGTTCATGCATTGTCACTTTGACGATCATGTAACATGGGGATTGGATATGGTGTTCGTGGTGAAGAACGGTCCAGTTTATTTCGCAACATTGGAGCGTCCTCCTCGTGACCTTCCCAAATGCTAACTAAGCAAGCCATGACATCATTTTGGATAATAAATTTAAGGTTCACCACCTTATATGTTATGCATTTTTTACAGGCAGTATATTAAGTAATCGATGGGGCTGGAATTGGTGATGTTAAGAACAACAAAGTAGCCTAAACGCCGCTTTCCCTTTTCCGTCTGAATATTCCATGAAATCTCCAATTAGTATTATTTTTGTTTGTGAGAGTTCATGAATTGCAGTGATTTGATTTTAGTCTGGACATTGTTGGTTTGGAAATTTCTATAACAAGGAGCGTATAAAGTACATCTAAATCTCATCGGTATTCAAAATTATTTTGCATCCATCTTACAGAATTATAAGTAAACGGCTTTGTTGAGTTTTTTTTTTTTTTTTTTTTTTTGGTTTAGGATATAAGTATCTTATAATTATGAAAAAATAACAAAATATAATTATAGAGATATTTAAATAAATAAATTTTTGATAAGTATAAGATAAAATATAGAATATATGTGATAAAATTTTAATAAGTTATGAAAATATTTATGGTGTAAAATATCAAATTTTATTAATTTAAAGATTGATATATTATATGCAAATTTATTGTGTAGATTATATGAGAACTCCACAAAAATTAATATGTTTAATTGGTAAAGTACTGTTAGAATTTATCACCTTAAAAATAAAGTGGAAAAATACCATTAGGACTTTAAAAATAGCATCTAAGAGAATTCGTCTTCTTATTAAAAAAAAAATTATACAAATTTATTAAAAAATATGTGTTCATGTTGGAATGCCAAACTCCCCGCTTTCTTATTAAGAACTCAAAAAATACAAAAAAAAAAATATAATAAAAAAAAATTATTTATTAAGAAAGACTTGGAGCAAGTTTTACAACAGTCTTAAAATTAAAAATTTCTACAGATTTCGAAAAGTAATTGTATATGTGTGTATGTATATTGTCAATACATAAAGTTGTAGAATAAAATTTTAGAATGAAAATTTATAACAACAATTTGTTTTAAGAAAAAAATTATTTAATAAAATATTTTTTCTTTTTGTGTACATTTAATTGTAATAGCTTAAAATTTAATTTTAATTTTGATTTTAATTATTTTTTATGTTTATATTTTTACACACGTAACATTCAAAATAATAATAGAACATATTAGGTTAGGTTTTTAGTGTTTTAGAAAAATTTAAGTGTTTATTTTTAAATTAGGTTTTAATAGAAAATATGAATATTCTCAAATTCTTTAATTTAATAGAAAAAATATAAATATTAAAGTATTATAATGAAAATATTTTTATATACTGAATATTTGTGAGATCTTGTAGAGAATAGATATGCATAACTTGCTAATCAAAATGCTTTAATTATTATGATCATGAACATAACAATGCATTAACCAAAAAAAAAAAAAAATTCAAAGTCTTTATTTTTATCGAACAAATAATGAAGTCCATCTTTCAAAGTGTAAAAAGACTACTAAATTCAAACAAGCTTGCAAAATCACTTACAAAAGAAATAGTAATGTGAAAATTATGAGATTACATATGTTTAGAATGGAATTTGAGAACCTTTGGATCAAAGAATTAGAGAATATGAATAGTTTTTTAACCCATACAATGGATGTGGTGAAGTAAGAAAAGTCTCATGGAGAGAACATGGAGGAACAATTAATTTTTAAGAAGATACTGAGAATTTTACTAGCAAGGTTTGATATCATAGTTTTTCTTATTATGGATTCTAAGTATTCATCAGTGATAAAAATTGATTAACTTATGGCTTCTATACAAATACATTAGCAAAGTTCAATAAAACAACTAGTCTAACAATAAAATAATAGATTATTATCATGGAGATTCATCAAGAGGAAGTAACAAAGTAAGAGTAAGAGCTTTGTCAAGAAGTGGAAGATCAATAAATTTTTATGAAAGTGGAAGAATAGATTTTAACTTCCATAAAGTAAGTAGAAGAGGTAAGAAAAAAATCTTAATATTATATATGAATGTCAAAAGTATGACAAATATCATATAAAACATCATTATTATAAAAAGATTGGTGATTATATCGATGAGTATAGAAAGAAATCATTTAATATGAAAAATAAGAATACAAATTTCTATTAAAAAAAAATGAAGTTGAAGGGAAAAGATAAAATTTCAATCTCAAAAAATCAAAGTGAGAAAAAATTGTATCCATCATATTTATTATATTCTTATTTAAAATATAATTTAATTACCATTTAGTAGTTTGTATAAAAAAGATATAGAGTTAATTTTTAGAAATATGTAGTTGTATTTCATGATAAGAATGATAGATCTGTAGGAATTGACCCACTCACGATCATTAAACATGGAAAATAATGTTTGTTGCCATGTTTTTTGTTCTAGCCTCCCAAGGTGGATGTGAATAATAACATACCAAACCGGAAAAGGCTTATTAAAGTGAAATAATTACTTCGCATTGCCCCTTCCTTCCCATATGCAAACATGCCTGAAAAGCACGTGCAGATTAAATTACATACTGACAATGCTCCCCACTAATTTTCCAAGTTTTGCATGCTTCCATGCTTAAGAAAATTTTCATATATACACATTTACCCTTACTTTTCTGTATCATAGTTCCTTCAAAACATATTATCAGGTTATGACACTGGGCAGTAATGCTATTGTATCTCTAGGTAAAGTAAAATGAGGTTAATAATTTGTTGGTTATCGTAAATTTAATGGGTAGTTTTTGTCTTATTGAAATTGTTTGTGACGTGTGATGATATAGTGTAGAAAGTAACAGAACCTGTACTAAAATCATACGTTCGTGAAAGTTGTTTTTCTGTTCCTAGATAAAACATCAAACGATTTGAACTATATAGTGCTTATAATGGTTGTGATCATGGTATTGTAATTGGTCTCTAATCTATACATCCATTTGATAGGACTGGGTTTACAATAAACACATAAAAAAGTTAACACAAAATATAGTTTCATTATTTTATGAAAAGTAAGCTTATTTTATCTTTAATGTTTTGAGAAAAAATTACCTAATTTATGTTGGTTCTAGCCTAGGTTCACATATTTAGAGCTAGGGTACATACTACTGCAATAAGTTATTCATAGTAAAAATTATTTTCTTAAACTTTAAATAGTGGCTTTCATGGGGTTTTTTAATCCTATAAATTAAATAGCAATGGTGGATGGGAAAAATGTTCATAGGGCTTGATAGCATTACAAATGAGGAGGTGGGAATCTCTTTAAATAATGCCAATGTTATCATTATTTTATGATGCAAAAAGAAGCTACTCATGTTCTACCATGGAGATAGGAAGGTTAATTCCTCCATGGTTAGATTTCTAAAATATTGAGTCGAGATTAGTTATAATCAGAATCATATTATTTAAGAGTTTACAATCAAAATATAATTTATAGCAAACTTCTTTGTGTTTTTTCTTTCATTTATGGAGTCTTAAATATGAAGGTTATTTTTGTTTAAACATAATACCAAAAAAATTAGATAAGGGTTAGAATATTGTGGTAACTTATAAAAATAGGCTAAAAATAATCCATAGGGATTAGAAAATTCTAGCACAATTATTTGGAAATGGTGTAGTAGACAATCAAGAGAAGAGCGAAAAAAACCTAAAAGTTTTGAAACTTATTAGACTAGATTTTTTTTTTCACTTATTATTCCAATTTGATTTTCTCTTCCTAAAAACCATTTCTATATAATTTCTCATAAATCTGAAAATAAACCTGATTGGCTATGATGATAACTCAAAGTTCTTAGGATCTTTCCTTGGAGAAGCTAGACGAGAACTTAAGGCTAATGCAAATAACACTATCCACTATAATCCAATAATTCTCCAAACTAGACAAGTTTAATAATGAACCCAAAAACTAACAAGATAAATAAAATTACCAATAGACCAAGATTCTGAACAATAACTTGTATTGATTCATATTGAATAACTTGAAATAATTACAAACCCAAACCATGCTTAAATAAGACTCAACTCAAAATTTTGAGTTGACATGCAAAAATTTAAAAAATCTAAAATCTTAAAAAAAATATCTATTTTTAGCAACCACTATTTATAGTAAGTTTCATACGTAAGCACGTGTTGCTTTAAAAATTTCTTGAAATAACCTAAATACTAAAATTAGCCTTGAGATGAAATTCGATTGAAGTTGACTTCTAGTTCTAAAAATATATAATTTTTAAAAATAGAAAATTACTGGAAACATTATTAAACATTAATTTTGAATCCTCAAATAATCATGTTTGGCCTCAAAAAAATATTGAAATTAAATTTAAATAGATATAATGTCTTAGGGTAGAATCAAACATTTCTATATGATAATTTCAGTGTGCGAATGAGTTTAAATAGAGTTATGGGTCAAAAGTTATGGCCTCTAAAAAGTTGGCCTATTTTTTTTGCGTCATTCTTGTCTAGTTGAAAACAACTCAGCTCTTGCGAGTTACCCTTATTATACTATTGCCATTTTTCCTTGTCCATCTTATTCAACTCCCATTCTATAATCCAAGTTTTGTCTTCTTACTAAAATCCTTCACACTACACCAAATAGCTATTATAATTCCCTTGCCTTGTGCTCACTGTCTTCATATCCAGAACTTGCACTATTTTTTATTTCTTCTTCTTTGAAACTTGTTGCTCCCAATTTACTTATTCATCTTTATCATCTTCACCATCTTCTCCATATAATTCATATAAATCTTAAACATTAAATACTAGAGATATATCAAAATTCTATGGTAAACTAATCTCATAGGTATTATCATTGATTTTTTTTAGAATTTTGCATGATCTAATTTTCTTGTACTTCAACTTATTATATGTGCCTTTTGAAAATCTCTATGTTCTCAAGTAGACCATTAACAACTCTCCTTCTTCAAAAATGTTGGATCTTATTTTGACGTCCGTTGTTGCTTTATATTTCTCATTACATTCCTGCAACTTTCTTCTTACTCCTTATAGCTATTGCATATGCTCTACAAACACTTCTACATCATCTCTAATTCAATTTGCAATTGGAAATTGTACTAAATCTAAAATACCTATAGGATTGCTCTCATAAACAATTTGAAAATGTGACTTTCCTATTGATCTATTCACTAAACTGTTATATGCAAACTCAGCTTGTGGTAAAGCCAATTCCTATTACTTTGGCTTCTCTCCCAATATACATCTCAATAAATTTTCCAAACTCCTATTCACAACTTCTGTCTATCTATCTATTTGTGGGTAATATTCAGTACTGAGTCTTTGATGTCTTCTTTTCTCCTACCTGTGCCAGCTACCTCGGCGGCTAGGATAGTGCTCACCGGCCATCAAAGCATCATCATGGAAGTACATGGTGAAGTAGTGTCGAAACAACATGGATGCATGATGTTAAATCAGAATGAGATGCATTGATATCTTTAAGCAGTGATGAAATAGATCTGAAATAGTGCGTTGGGTGCCATATGAATCAGAGGAAGGCACTTTGATTTCTTAAGCAGTGGCAAAACAACATCAGCCATTTCTTTTGCCAGATAAAATTTGTGCTCCCCAATGGCAACGCCAATGATCGTGCAAGCCCATCGTACGACTCCTGCAAACTGAAGCATACGAAGCAACGAATGAAATTGTAAGAGCTGCACGAGTGAAGTCATGAGCCCCACTTTGGATAAATTTCTCAATCAACTTTGCAATAGTTGCAACGATCGGATTAACTCTGCCTTATCCTGCCAACCACGCTTTGAATCCTGCACTGTTTATAAGTGGACCGTGTTTATATGATTGGAACCATCTGGGGATCCATTGATTTTTGATGAATCATCGATCTGTCCACATGATGAATAGCCACAGCTAGAGTCACTTGGCGTCATTTCCTAGTTGTTTTCAGGTCACACGCATATCTCTTCCCTTTGGACGGATTTCACACTTTTCCTGGCACACTTTATAATGCCGTAAGCTTCGGACCCTTCATTGCAATTTGCAAATTGAAAATTGAAACATGCAACGTCACTTTGGTTTTCCACTTCATATCTCCGCCAACTTGCTTTTAAAATGTGTCTTTACTGGCACGTGTGGCAGGTTTCGGGGCTCTCTTTGCAATTTGAAAATTGAAAATGCAAAGTTACATTTCGGCTTTTGTATTTCTGCCTAATGTCCTCTGACTTTTCCTTCTTGCATTGACCTGCGGGCTTCGGGGCTCAGAATCTTCTGTAAACCTCCACGTGGACCTATAAAATATTAGTGCGTCTTCTCTTAAAACTTTTAGCAGGGGTGGCAGACATTTTATCATACTTTACAATTTGCAAAACAAAATTTGCAAAGTGACATTATTATCTCCGTTAAAATCTCCGTCGCGAACTTCAGAAGCTTATTTGTAATTTGCAAATTACAAAATGTGAAGCTGCACTTGTTTAAAAATTTTCCTCCGCTCCCCTTTGATCTTGGATTTTGTGTTTGACTTGTCTTTACAACTCTGGAGTGGGCCTTTCTTTGATGGCATGTATCTGGCAGCTATTTGAGTTGATGCCTTTATGAAAGTTTCCCGTGAGTTGATTGTGGGATTTTAATTGTAATTTTCAATTTATAATATCGAACATGTAAATCAACGTTGCATTCTGATTATGGATGTCCTCTTTTTCCTTCGGATTATGGACATCCACAACTTGAGCCTCTGCGAATAAAACATTTGGACTTGGTATTTTTAAAAATATTTAGTCATTTTTTATTTATTTTGGTTTGATATTGACCACATATACTGTAACCAAAACACACTTAAAACACGAAAATGTTGAATTTTATTTGAAACCAAATTTTGTAGAGTTTACACAACACAAATATAAGAATAAGGTTTTGTTTTAGTTGAACATTTCTAAAGATTCCTTTAAGGGGGAAACAATCAGACCTTCATATGCTCATTTTTGGGGAGAAATGGCATAAATTACTTAGTTCAATTTGGTCACTAATACTAGCTCTCATCCAAGGATGTATACCCCTTGCAGGTGTACAAAGAACCCCATACAACAAGATCAAGTGCCAATTCCTTAGGCTACGGAGTTAAAATTTTGACAATTTCATAACAAACACCCATATAAACTCAATTAGACAAGGGCAAACCAACAAAACCAAATCAAGAGGGTCTGAGAACGATCACACAATGAAAACAACAAAAAGAACTATACAAACAAAGCCCAACGCAAGAGGGAAACAAAATGAGAAAAATTTACACTGTACATTATTTTACATAAACATGGACTAAGTCAAGAAAGTGTTTCAGATGTTTGCCATTAATTAGCAGTTTCATTATCTCACTATCTATATCTATCAAGAACAAAGTGTGTTCCCTGATTCTACAGTTAATAAAATAAGGGCCCATCCAAAAGGCATTAAATTTTTCATGCTTGTCTTTCTCCTCATGTCTATTATCCCAAAGTAAAACAAGATCTCCTAATTGAAAATTTCGTGGAGTGACCTTTTTATCGAATATTCTTTTGAGTCTTTCCTTGAACTTGAGGTGTATTTCATGAGCTTGTATTCTAGTTTCATCTAGCTTAATAATCTGGTTCATTTTGTTTTCATAGCTGTTAACTTCATCATCTTATTCTAACCGTTGCATGAACTGATAGGTTGGTAACTGTAGGTTTATAGATAAAATAACCTAAGCTCCATAAACAAGCTTAAAAGGGATCTTACCTATAGCTCTCTTAGGTGTAATCCTATCAATCCACAAGGCAAATTTCAGTTGTTCACCCCACTTCTTATTATTTTCCAAAGTCTTTCCAATGATTTTGAACAAGTTCTTATTACTAGATTCTACTTTTCCATTTGCCTGAGGGTTGTAATTGGAAGAGTAAGTTAATGTGATATCATATTCTTTACATAATACCACCAAGGGTTTAGCTCTGAAACTCATGGAATTATTAAAAATTACCTTGATAGGCACACCAAATTTGCAAATAATGTGATTCAATAAAAAGTTCATAATGCCCTGATGTGTGGCCTTATTTGTAGGGACTGCTTCAACCCATTTTGTGAAGTAGTCAGTTGTAACCAATATCCACCTATGTATAACACTTGATGTGTCCACGATCTCCCTCATAAAATCCATTCCCCATTATCTAAATGGGCCTTCAATCATTACAAGTTGTAAGTGAGAGAACCAAAAGCTTTCATCTTCTAACAAAGCACTAACATTTTTCACATTTTTTTACTTTATGTGCAACATCTTTGACTAGTGATGTCCACCAATAACCAACTCTCAAAATTTTATGATTTGTGACTTTAGGTACAAAGTGACCACCACATATCTCAATATGAAAGTCTTCAATTAAATCAATAGTTCTTTTTCTACTAGGCATCTTAATAGAACCCCATCTAGATTATTCCATGCCAGTCCATTTTCTGTCAAGAGATACTTTTGGGATATGCGCTTAATAGTTCTCCTTTGATTCTTATCCAAGCAATTTGGACAATTCAAACTTTTCAAGTAATAAACAATGTCCCTATACCATGAAGATATGATAATTTGACATAAAGAATCATCAATATTGAAAATAAAATTATTTACCTCTATAGTTTATAAATTGGTCTCAGCCATGAGCTTGGCTAAGTCCATCCCTCTCACTAACTTGGTCGTCTAGATCTCTATGTCATACTCTTGCAACTTCTTGACCCACCTTCACCTCTTTCTTGATACTTTAATCTGAGTCTAAATGTCCTTAACCATTGTATGTGGGACATATACAACAATCTTCAAACTTAGAATGTAGGGTGTGAATGTTTTAATAGCTTTCAAGAGGGTGAAGGATTGTTTTTCCATGATAGCATAGTTAAGTTCAAATCCCTACATAACCTTACTAAATAAGGCTATGGTCTGATCATGAGCATCAACATTTTTTTACAATAGAACAATATCTACAGTACTCTGTGATGCAAAAGAGAATATTTGAAACTCCTTAGTATAATCAGGATTGGCCAAGATGGGAGCAGACTTCAAGGCTCCTTTGATGTCATTGAAAGATTCTATGGCCTTTTCCTCCCACTTGATAGTTTGGTCTTTCTTCAACATATAAGTCTTTTTTAACACAGAAGTAATAAGTAGAGTGATATTTGCAAAGTTGGACACAAACCTTCTTAAAAAGATGATTTGTCCAAAGAAGGTCTAAATTCCCTTTTTGGACTACAGGATAGGCACTTTGTCAATGAATTCCATTATCTTCAGATCTATCATGACACCATCCATAGACACTATATGTCACAACAACTTGGCATTTTTTACTTTACAGTGACATTTCTTTAGATTAAGGGAAATACCAAAATCCCTACATCTAAGGAACACTTTTTCTAAATGCTCCAAATGTTCTTTTCCATTTTTGGAGTAAACTGTAATGTCATCCTAATATATAGAAATAAAAAATTAAATTACCCCTTCAAAAGAAACATCCATAGCTCTCTAAAATGTTGCACCAACATTCATTAACCCAAAAGGCATCCTCATGTAGACACAAGTACCTCAAGGCATTGTAAATGTAGTCTTCGGTCTCTCAGATTCTTTTACCACAACTTATTTAGACCCTAAGAAATGATCTAATGTGGACAACATCTTTGATCCTGTAAGAGTGCCTCATATGCCATAATGTTGTTAGTGCACTCAAAGGACAACGTGAAAGAAAAATTATAAGATTTATTATTAGGGGAATGAAAGACAACCCCGAATCCATTTCCAAGATTGGAGCATGTTTATACAAGTATTAATATAGACATCCTCATGATCAAACTCATAATCTTAAATTATAATGTGAAAATACCTCAACTGTTGCTCTCTAGTCACTACATTATTCCCCTGAAACATAGGGAGTATGTTCCTTACCTCATTTGGAACTTCTTTGGGGGTAACCCTCCATTTCATCAAAATTAATAGGTTTAAATCTTGGAATTCTAAATTTAGGACATTCATTCTCATCTTGATCTCTATGCCTCATGACTATGTCAATGGTCAATGGTGGGCTCAAAATTAGATGATGAAGGGATATGAGGGGGTCAGTGAGGTGGACTTGGGGGAATCAAATCTAAAAGGAGATTCAACTTGTTGAGAATGTGTTGGATAGTAAACATGATGATAAGGCTCTGAGTTATTAGGAGAAATAAGATAATCTTCAATTAAAGGAAGTTCAACAAAAATAAGTTTGGGTATACCAAAATTATGATTGTTCAAAAAATCCTTTATTGCTTAACTTTGCCTTTTGATTGGCCTCCAAACTTGTATCTTTCTTTTATGATTAATTCTTATCTCAGAGACAAGCTACATTGATGAGTCACCTTTGAAGGAGGATCCGAATCCTTCCAATTTTACAAACAAGAGAACACTCAAAACTGAATTAATTAAAATGCGCACTGATCTTTTACAAACTAGATAAAATATTAGAGTCATCATTAGAAGAAAAATTCTAGGATAGAACACATCAACAATAAATAGTGATATAATCTTAAATTATACTTTCTTGTAATTTGTGATGAGATAAAAAAATAAATACGCTAAAAAATTTAGACTCATGTCCAAAAGAACAAATCATTTGAAACATGAATAAATAATCGGTCCCTTGTAAGAGTTCCTGGAAACACAAGTGAAAAATATCTTGTCCTCGGTAACAGTGCCAATTGGGTTGCATAATTTACATCCTAAAGTATCAAATTAGATTCAAATGAACTCAAATTTCAAACAAATGAGATAATATGACTAAATATTGCATGAAAATGCTCGGTAGAGTTCAATTGATGAATTCTTTTAATCCCCAACAATGTAGGTTCTAAGGATCTTTAATATCTAGGGAATTATTGGCACACACACAAATCTAACCAAAGCATAACTAAACTTGCACAGTCCACTCAGGAAGAGTTGTCACATAGACTAACCAAATGCTTTCAAATTAGACACAAGCTATTAAAGATAGATAGGAGGGTGATTAAAATATTCATTTCTAAAGAAACTATTGATAATGAATAACTAAATGGAAGATTACAATGCTGGCTTTCAAGGACTAATTACAGACAAATTCTAAATCTACAATATTGATGCGTCCATATGCAAATAACACTTGACATATTCAACACATATTACTTATAGGGGTAGGACAGGTAGGATGAGTTAGGTATATATAATAGAATGGTGGTGGATTTTAATATAGGGAACTCCTTTAACATCCATGCTATCATTCATTTCAAGATGTAGAAGACTGAAAGTCAAGCTAAGAAAATTATGAAAAATAGTTTGCATTCATTAATGTAAATCCAATGAAAACTTTCAAATTACCCTTGAAATATCTAAAAGCATACACTACAAGTGAAGACTCAAGCACCTTCTCCTATCAACTCCATAAGTCCACGGTGTCCCTAAAATATTATCAACACAACATTTCCAAATTACAATGCATAAACAAATTTATAACCTAGATTCATGCCCATAGTGACTATCATTTATAGACATAAAACTAAATACCCAATCAACAATGTATGAAGAATGTACCATTACACTTCATTGATAAGATACAACAAATATCACATATGTTTTTATTAACTTGAAATTAGATCAATGTACATAATGTTTAGAATTCAAAACAATGATGAAAATCATGGTGGATTTCATCCAAAATAAGGGAAACATAAATAAAATGATCTCAAAGTTTGCTAATGACTATACAACTGCAATCACCTTAGCAAGAGAGACAAAACACACAACAAAAATCTTGAAAAAAATCAAACCAACAAAAATATCTATAAATATGACAAGCCCTCTTTACTTATACAAATCTCTCACCCAAAATATTCCTATAAGATGCTCCATCTAAAACATTCCTTTAAACATGCCCGAAAACTCTCATGCTTTAAAAGGGATTGATTTTGGCAGCTAGTTGTCCATATAATGATGAAGTTTGATAACAAACTTTGATTTGCCTGGCTAGAAGTTCATTACATTTGAGCTCGAGGGAGAATATTTTCTTTGAGTGCAAAACTAATTTTGTATTTTTGTGCAATTGTTTTGCCCTATTCTCCAACTAATCATTTACCCAATTGGAAGTTTGTGGATGGCTTCCCTCCTCTTTGTGCAAGCGAGAGACTGCCTTTAGCTTTGTCGTGATAGCATTAGACTTGTCTAGCTATGATGGAGGCAATGTGGGATCCATGGTTGTTTTAAACAAAATATACTTCCAGTGGCCCATTTTACCTCAAAACTATTCCAACAATTATCCTCATCTATGGAGCTCTTCGACATTACTCAAATATTTGTATATGACACTTATGTTTTTGTCTTTACCTTTTTCATTTTTGGTGTCAATACCAAATTTTAAAAATGATACATGTACCTTTTTCTCTCTAGGAGATTTAAAACAATATTTTCACTTTTGAACTTTGTGGAACCTACATGCACGTTTGCACTTTTTTGTCCTTGGTAAGATTTTGGGCTTCAACTACAACTTTATAGGCTATGGGTGTTGGGGTTCCAATTAAAATTTTAAAATTACATTTTGATGTTGCATTCCCCTTTAAAATCCCCGTAGACTTAATCCTTTGAATTTGCATTTGACTTTCGGGCTTCATACCTTTGAATGCATATTGCAATATGTAAATTTTTAAGTTGCAAATGCATGTTGCATCTCCACTTATAAATCCTATTGACCCTTCCATATTTGTGTTGATTTGTAGGCTTCAGGGTTCAAAGTGCAATTTGCAAATTGCAAGTAAAATTTGTAATGTGTCATTATTTTTTCGCCCAAAGCTCTGCTTTAACTAGGGATGAGATTTGATGTTCGCCCTACCAGTCAACTATTTTGGGCATGGTTTGTTGGATTGCAATATTTCAGAATATTAATCAATAATGATAGGATTAGACACAATTTTCATATTTATATATTTGAATGTGATGGTAGGAGCAAAGCCAAAGACACCATGCACATATCAATTTATACATCCGTGAATGCTTGCTGGCACATCTTAGTATGTAGTAGCATCACTTTGTAAATTTGTCCAACTGTTCTACAATCCTTTGTAGTTTTATCATCGTACATTATTTGTCTTCTCCACATTCCATATCCATTCCATGCCAAAATTCTATGAAGTCTACATTCTTGTGTAATCCTACCTACATCTGACTTTCAGCCTACAAATTTTCCATGTCTTTCACCTCATCTGAAACTAATTATTCTTTCATCTCATTTTCAACTGAGTCTTTGATGTCTTATTTTCTCATACCTATGCCAACTACCACGATGGCTAGGATAGTCCTCACTGGCCATCAAAGCATCATCATGAAAGTACATGGTGAAGTAGTGTCAAAACAACATGGATGCCTGATGTTGAATTGGAATGAGATGCATTGATATATTTAAGCAATGGTGAAATATATCTAAAATAGTGTATAGGTTTCCACATGAATCAGAGGAAGGCACATTGATTTCTTAAGCAGTGGCAAAACAACATCAGCCATCAATTTTGCCAGATAAAATATGTGCTCCTCAATGGTAACGCCAATGCTCGTGCAAGCCCATCATACGACAACTAGAAACTAAAGCACATGAAGCAAGGAATGAAATTCTAAGAGCTGCATGAGTGAAGTCACAAGCCTTACTTTTGATAAATTTCTCAATGAACTTTGGAAGGATTAGCTTAACTCCATCTTATCCTGCCTGCCACGTTTTGAATCTTGCACTAGTTATAATTGGACCATGTTTCTATGATTGGAACCATCTAGGGATCCATTGATTTTGGATGAATCATTGATTCACTTGGTGTCATTCCCTAGTTACTTTCAGGTTACTGCCACACATGATGCTGACACACGTATCTCTTCCCTTTGGCAGGATTTCACACTTATTCTGGCACACTTTACATTGCCACAGGCTTCGGGCCCTTCATTACAGTTTGTAAATTTCAAATTCAAACTTGTAATGTGACTTTGCTTTTCCACTTCATATCTCTGCCAACTTGCTTTTAAAATGCTTCTTTGTTGGCATGTGTGGGGTGGATTTTAGGGCTGTCTTTGTAATTTGGAAATTACAAATGCAAAGTTGCATTTTGGCTTTTGTATTTCTGCCTAATGTCTGCTGAGTTTTCATTCTTACATTGCCCTGTGGGTTTCGGGTCTCGGACTGCATATTGCAAATGTAAAGTTGTTTTTTTTTTGAAATCTTCCATTGACTTCCACGTGGACCTGTAAAATATTAGCATGACTTCTCTTAAAAATTTTATCATGGATGGCAAACATTTTATCACACTTTACAATTTACAAAACAAAAGTTGCAAAGTCTCGTTGTTATCTTTGTTAAAATCTCCGCTTCGGACTTCAGAACCTTATTTTGAAAATGTAAAGTTGCCCTTGTTTAAAAAATTTACTCCCCTTTGATCTTCAACTTTGCGTTTGAATTGTCGTTACAACTCTGGCATGGGATTTTCTTTGTTGGCGTGTCTGTGGTGGGTTTAAGAAACTCACTTGAAAAATGCAAGTTAAGTTTTTATTGCAAAGGGATAGAATATCACCGCATCCCCGCAACTATCTATTTGAGTCAATGCCTATATGAAAGTTTTTTGTGAGTTAACCACGGGCTTTTCATTACAATTTGATATTTGCAATATCAAACTTGTAAATCAACGTTGCATTCTTTCTATGGATCTCCACTTTTGCCTCTAAAAAAAATGGACCTCCACAACTTGAGCCTTTGCAAATGGAACATTTGGACTAAGTATTTTTAAAAATACTTAGTTGTTTTTTATTCATCTTAGCTTGATATTTATCACAGATCTTAGAATTAAAACACACTTAAAATATGAAAACGTTAAATGTTAGTTGAAACTAAGATTTGTAGGGTTTACACAACACAAATGTAAGAATGAGGTTTTGTTTCCAGACAAACATTTATGCAGATTCTTTTCAGGGGGAAACAAATAGATCTTCAAATACTTTCTTTTCAGGAAAAAGGGCACAAATTATTTAATTTAGATTTGGGCACTAACGGAGCCCGTGGATGCGACGTAAAGTTGTTCTCCACAAGCTTGGTGAAGATTGAAAATATTATTTGGATGCATTAATAGAAGCACTTGGTTTTATATACACTCATCTAGGGGGTTCATTCTAACCCATGAGAAATATGATGGTATTGTTTCACATAGGTAAAATTTTATAGATTTCTGATGGATGCCAATTATTTAACAAAATTTTTGAGGAAAGGTGGAAATGCGGGAGATGGCTTCTTCGCACTAATAAATCCACCCAGTGTCCCGATAAGGACAAACAAAAATATTCCAATGTCTTTTGATGTGGTCACAAGTTGGAAGATGCTACAGATTCAAAGTATTCATATAAAACTGCTCCTTATAAATTTTAGTGGGAGGGGAGAACCATTAGACAATAAATTTGAAAATCAAGGGATCTAAGAGAAGGACATATGAGATAACATTCAAAGGCCAATCAAACTTCTGAGAAAAAGGGAAGATAATTTTTTCCAAGAGAAGGACATTTATAGTATCTTGAAAACATGTTCATTTCTTTTTCGAAGATTTGACCATGTGAATGAATCCATAGGGTAAGAATTCCCAGAGTGGTGATTTGGAAAAAATAGGCCAAGTTTGTTATGCAGATAAACTAGGTTTCTCTTTTTCCAACATGTTATTGCATCAAAAGAACCCCTTTCTTATAAATCAGGGATTCAATCATTTTAAAGTGCCCACATGTAATCTAGTGGGCCATGGGAAGATAATATTCTAGCCACTTCCAAAGATTTTTAATTTTAACTACATCATTGAATGCATAAATTTTCATAAGACCAAGGATCCTCCCATCAGAATTAATATCCATCCACAGTGCATGGTTAGATGTGTCCACTTCCAAAATTTGTCACAAAAGAAGCATAGAGTGGTGCAATAATAATGATTAAGCCACCACATCCTACCTCATGCCCAACCATATGATAAGTAGCATTAGGAAATATGACTTTAGGTGCCATCTGGGGGCTAAAACTAATTATTTTAACTTCATGTAGACACAAGATATGCGTATTTAAAAATTATAACAATTATCCCTCACCAAGTACTTGTAGGCTAGATCATTTAAACCACAAACATTCTAAGAGAAAAAAATCATTGGAAGCCATAAAGCGTCATGGTTTTGCCCTCTTGGCCTTCTAATGCCACAAACTATTGTCTCTTGAGAATGTATGTTGTTCTAGTTTTTCAAGAAAATATGCAAGCACAATAGGCTTCCTCTTATGCTAATAAAACCTATTTTATTCATTATTAGGAGAGGTTAATGTATAAAACAATCTAGGTTAAAGGTTTACCACTTATATGGATATCAATGGTCTTATGGAGGTCTTCAAGGAGGCCAACCTAGACACAAACCCATCATTGAGGATGAGCAGTAAAAAATCGCTGGACTTGAAACAAAAAAGTTATTTTAAGGGTTTTACCAGTTGTTACAGAAAAGGCCTAAAATGCATAGGTAAACTTGAAAATTCTATCAAGACTATAACCTTTGGTTTCATTTTATCCAATCCAAAAAAATCCTAGGTTTAGAGGGAAAGGAGAATCACAGAGTTTCTCATACACTTGGCCATACTTATGAATGGTGGCATAGTGAGCAAGGTTTTGAAATTTGAAGTTGAAGAAATCCTAATTCAAATTTTGAATCCCTAAGATCTTGATGCTATGGGTTATCCAATTCATTTGCATCCAACATCAAATTATGATTTTAGTTGAGATATGGCCCACAAAATATCCTATAATGGTATGAGTTTTAATCCACTAGAAAGCGTGTACGCACACGTGCACGCGTACACACACACACACACACACACACACACACACACACACACACACACACACACACACACACACACACACACACACATTTATTTGATGAAAAACTTTATCCTAACATATAGATAAATAACATAGCTTACATTTTCTAATATAAATATAATAATCTCTCTCTCTCTCTCTCTCTCTCTCTCTCTCTCTCACACACACACACACACACACACACACACACACACATTTATTTGATGTAAAACTTTATCCTAGCATATAGATAAAAAACATAGCTTACATTTTTAAATATAAATATAATAATATTTTACTTGTTTATTAGCGAATACACACACACACACACACACACACACACATTTATTTCATGTAAAACTTTATTCTAGCATATAGATAAAAAATATAGCTTACATTTCTAAATATAAATATAATAATATTTTACTTGTTTATTAGCGAATACATATGCTAGTTGATAGTTAAAGTATAGGTTATCAATTATCAAATTTGATAATAAAATAGATACATTTATAAATATTTATACCCCATATTTAATTTTAAAATAAAATATTTTGACTATATGATTATATAAAAGAATTAAAAAAATAAAAAAGGTATTAATTAATTATATAATACTATATTAAATTATTATATAATATCAATGCCTCAATTTAAATTATTTTAGATGATTATATAATATTTTTGTATTGTTATTGGCTATGGATACTTGAATATTTGTGTAAGTTTAATTAAAATTTATTTATCTATATTTTGATATATCTTTTGAATATATCAATATCTATTCATTAATTATAAATAAATAATATAAATTAAATAGTAAAAAAAATTTAAGAAAAAAAACAATTAAATGATAACCAATAATTTTTTTGTTTGCTTGTTTGTTTTAAATTATAAATTTCAAAAATTATAAGTGAAAAAGGAAAGCAAAGGAAGCCTGGACAACACTCTCACAAATTATAAGAGTTTATCTTTATTGCATGCCCTCCTCCCAAAATAAATACAATTTAATTGTGGAATTTATAAAGCCATAGAGTAGTGTTAGTGCTTTTGTGTTTTGCATGGGTACCATAATTATGTTTTGTGTAACAGTACCATTAATACAACTACAATACAATCTCAAAATATTTCACTCCTTAGGTTAGCTTCTTTAATAGAGGCCATTCCTTATCAAGGATTAATGACCCATGCTACAAAGGATAAATAGTAATTTTTTTAGGGTTAAAATAACTTAACCATTAATCTCAAACTCAATAATAATATTTTAACAAACCTTGTTTCTGAATTTGGCATCCAACTTAATAATTGATGGTGAAGGGTGTACTGAAATTTTTAAAACAATTGTCTCTTAAGTTTTTAATTTATAATAGTATATATTTATAAAATTATATTTTAAATTAAATTTAATATAATTTAGTAGTATATACGGTTTTAATTTGTAATAGTATTTATTCATAAAATTATATTTTTAATAAAGTTAATATGATATAATAATTTTTATAAACTAACGGTAAAATGGATATCAAATTTAAAATTGTATAAAAAAATGAACATACTCATTATATTATAATGTGCTCCCTCTATAAAATATTATTATAAAATATTTTTCTACATAATTAATAATTAAATTGAATTCTCATTATACATGTATAAATTTTTTATTGTGTTAATTACTCTTATAAAATTCACTCTAATTGATCCTCTTAAGTGTAGAATTATACATTTCAAATTATCCATATGTTAACAATAGAAATAAGTATTAATGATTAAAAAGAAGACAAAAGGAACCATGTTTCTTCAATGATGTACACAATTTATAAAGAATTTATTAGGCATTTTATTTTTTAGTTGGAACACATTACCAATTAAATAAGGCTATGTAGTGGCTAGTACATGTCATATTTATTGAGATGTAATTATGTAAACATGTTTATGGTGGTGTGAGATTTGTCAATTAAAATTGTTTTAATAATGAAAAATATATAAAATATTAATTTTTTTCATGTAATAATTAAAACACATAAATGTGTATGTTTTAAGTAATGCATAAGAAAAAATGTGATGCAATATTAGTATTTATTACATACAAAAATATTTAAAGTGAATTAGTTTTGAAACTTTTTACAACCTATATTAAAAAGTAATTTTGATTGGTAAAGATTGTGACTTTCTCTACAAAATACATATTCAAATTTAAAATTAATAATATTTTTATAAATACTATTCTCATACTTAAAAGTTAAAGCAAAATTTAACCAATTTTAATGTAAACCATAACACAAATGACTATTTTAACCAAATAATTACTAAACTCTTACCAAACTTTTACCAAATTCTTACGACCAAAAATAATGGTAAATGTTAAAACCAAAAAGAAAATTGTATATCATTACATATTTGGTCTTTAATGTGCAATTTCCAAGGCTAATGACCTTAGGGGCCTACTCATTTCCCCACATTCGACTCCAACACGTTAATAATCGAGGTTCCAACACCCTAATACTTTCATTATTATTGTCTGGTTCGCTACTTTGAATTAAACACGGGGGCGGCGATGACGGTCCAATTGCTTGATTAACTCACATGCAACAGCTTTAGCAGGTGAAAACGAAAATGCTAAAATAATCATGGCGGTTGAAATGTTCACATCTCGCAATTGACACAATATTTGCACAGCTTTGTTGTGGAATGATACTTACTGGAACCTACTCACAGCATAAATAAAATAATAACTGATAGCCCTAATGTTGTTACTCTAAGCTGTAGCTAATAGTATTTTGACCATTCGCATTTCACGTTTTCAATTTTCTAACCACCCCCTCAGAACACTTATTTTCATGCTTTTTTTTATATTAGTTTTTCGACTTTATAATAATCTTTTATATTCATAGGGAGTAATATTCTTTGAAGAGTCAAATACTAATAATAAAAGATATTTCAACACAGAATTCACCAAATAAAATCTACCTTTTTTATAGTTTGGTCACCATCACAAAAACTCTACTAATTTTATGTTATATATAGCAATTATGTTTTGCAAAAGCAATCACTTATGGTGTTCTGCTTCCTTGGTATCAACAATTCTGTTTTCCTTAGTGTTGAAACTTTTCTTTCTTTGCATATAGTTTCATACGACAAAGAAATGATGATAGCTTTTTGCAATATGTTGTTAATGTCAAAATGTTATTCAATTATGTATATAATGGTGTTGTTTACATTCACTATTGCAATGGCAGACGTTCATCATTACACCTTCGTTGTAAGTCTTAATTTCAAGTTATATTAAATATTTACTTCTACCTTTCCATACCAAATGATAGGAATGTTTTAATTAAAATTTATTGTTATTCTGTGTACTTTACTGAATTTTTTTACTATTTTAAAGAATTTATTATAGTTAATTGTTAGGGTTACTGGGTTATAATACATAACCTTTATATATTGTTATATTTATTTTGATCAAAATGATATCTTAATACAAGTGATTCTTTTATTAATATAATAATTGATTAATTATAAAATGAATATATTTATTTGATTAATTAGAAGATGAATATATTTATATATATTTTAATGATTAATGTGTTATCTTTTTTTGTAATGTATTTAATTAAGGTTTAATTTTTTTGTTAATCAGATTGAATCGACGATTATTACCAGGCTGTGTCACAAGTATAGTATAATCACAGTGAATGGACAACTACCTGGTCCAACTCTGCATGTACGCAATAATGACACTCTAATTGTTAATGTTTATAACAAAGCCAAGTACAATGCTACCATTCACTGGTAAGTCTTGTCTCTCACACCTGCCTATTATATAACTATTGGAGTGCAAATTTCATTAACAATGCAGTACTCATTTCCAAATATATTTTAGGCATGGGGTGAGACAGATTCGTTTAGCATGGGCCGATGGACCTGGGTATATTACACAGTGCCCCATTCAGCCACACAGGCGTTTTACATATAAATTCACCATTATTGCACAGGAAGGTACCTTGTGGTGGCATGCCCATGTGTCATGGTTGCGTGCAACAGTTCATGGAGCTCTAGTGATATATCCTATGAAGGGCAGTTCTTATCCATTTCCTCAACCTCATTCCGAGATTCTGATTGTTCTAGGTAACTAAGACTATAACCATATACAATATTTATGGATTTATAATGGAGACAACAAATTAGAAATCAGATTAGACAGAAAGTAATAATAAAGATATTAAAAAAATAAAAAGTAATCGAAAAAAATTTAGCTGCAGGGCATGTTTGTCTCAAAATTTGGAAAAAAAAAACAAACAACATTTTTTATTCTTTGTTTATAACCATTAGAACTTACATTGTGTGTACATGTGTTTTCACATTATAGAGCTAACCTATGACTTGAGTTAAGAGCAAAAGATTTAAGAAAATAATATATATGATTTTGTAGGTTGTTGAGTTAAGAGAAATAGATTTGATGTAAATATGAGAAACAAGAAATTGAAGAAAAGAATGTAATTGAGTTTGTGGTTTAGAAAGAGATTGATTTAAAAATGAGAAATAAAAAATTGAATATAATAATTATTAGAAATTAAATACAAGTACTTTTATAAAATTAGAGGGGTGAAGCGAACTTTTAAGTAAAAAAAGAAATTAGATGTGAATGATTCGATAAGAACAAAGGGATAGAGTGAACTTGTAAGTCTCTTTACACAAGCAATTTCATTAAAAAAAAAATTAGTAAGCATTAGATATTACAGAATAATAGATTTTTTTAAAAAAAGTAGATCAATATTTTTTAGTTAATTGTATATTATATTTTCTTAGTGACGTTTTAGAGTTGTAAGCATTAACAATTAAAGGGTTTCATAGTTTGTATTATGAAAACAGAACAAAAAAAAATTGAAAATAATTATGTATGGTTTCGATAGTCATCAAAATATATATATATATATATATATATATATATATATATATTTATATATATATATATATATATATATATATATATATATAAAATTTTAAGCATATTTGAATATATTATAACATATAGAAAGTAGAAAGTTTTTGAGTGGAAGGTCTAACAATAAATATATTCATCTCATAATTAATTATTATATTAATAGGAATATCACTTCTATTATCAAATCATTTTGATCAAGATAAATATTGTAATATATTAAAAAATTATTATTAATTAAAAAAGAATAAATAATTATAAAAATTCAAAATTTTCGATCATATACAATCCAAATTTTAAATTATATTTAATAAAGAAATTAAATAATATTAAAAAAACTCTCTTAAAAAATTGTTTTATTTAAAATATTAAATTATAAATAATATAAAAAATAAATAATATCAATAAAATTTTAATTAAAATATAATTTAATATTTAACTTTAAATAAAATAAAAAATATAATAAAATCAAAATGAATCAAAATATAAATATTATTTGAATATATATATTATCTAATTTTAGAATATAAAAGGATTATAATCCAACTGATTACTTTCTTTTATATATATATATTCTTTCATCTTTCTAATTCAAAATTACGCTTATCAAACAGGAGAATGGTGGAACAATGATCCTCTCACAGTCGAATATCAAGCGAATCTGACGGGAGCTGCACCTAATATATCTGATGCTTTCACAATCAACGGTCAGCCAGGAGATCTGTATCCTTGCTCAAAATCAGGTACGGACTTTTTCTCCTAACAAAACCGGTTCAAGGTTCGCAATTCCACAAGGAATCAATAAAACTGACCATTTTGTTTGCAGGAACATTTAATTTCTCTGTACTACAGGGACAAACCTACCTTCTGCGTATCGTCAATGCTGCAGTCAATAATCACCTGTTTTTCAAAATAGCATCACATAATGTCACAGTAGTCGCCGTGGACGCTTCCTACACAAAGCCATACACAACAGACACAATGGTTATATCTCCCGGCCAGTCTGCAGACGTTCTTCTCATGGCCAATCAACTGCCAGCCAACTACTACATAGCCGCCAGCACATACACCACTCAAGCAGTGGGCAACTTTGACAACACCACAACAACCGCCATCTTACACTACGAGGGCTCTGAATCATCCGCCGCCCCAATCCTTCCGCAGCTTCCAGTCTACAATGACACTGCAACTGTGACTACGTTTACCCGAGCGTTACGAAGCCTGGCTTCACCTAAGCACCCGGTGGTCGTTCCACAGGCCATAGACGAGAGCCTCATCGTAACCGTAGGACTCGGTTTAATTCCCTGTGCGGCCGGCATAACCTGTGGCGGCCCCAACAACACTAGAATAACTGCCAGTATGAACAACATATCTTTTGTCCTGCCCGATACTCCCATCCTCCAAGCTTATTATTTCGGCATTAATGGCGTCTTTACCTCCGACTTTCCTTCAAATCCCCCAACTGTGTTCAATTATACTGGTGACAGTATACCCAAAACTCTTTGGGCGCCAATTTCTGGTACGAAAGTGAAGATGTTGAATTACAACGCTACAGTTCAGATAGTGCTCCAAGGAACGAATATCTTCCAATCAGATAACCACCCAATGCATCTTCATGGCTATGATTTTTTCGTAGTAGGAGAGGGTTTTGGTAACTATAACGCTCAAACAGATCCCCTGGCATTCAATCTGGTTGATCCGCCGCAGCGGAATACTGTGGGGATTCCAGTGAATGGGTGGACTGCTATCAGATTCAAAGCTGACAATCCAGGTAACAAACATACAACTTTAATTTTTCAGAATTAACTCACATATTGGAAAGCGAAATTTGGGGAATATTTGTAATACAGTGAATGATTGCTGTGGTTTTTTTTGCAGGTGTTTGGTTCATGCATTGTCACTTTGACGATCATGTAACATGGGGATTGGATATGGTGTTCGTGGTGAAGAACGGTCCAGGTTATTTGGCAACTTTGGAGCGTCCTCCTCGTGACCTTCCCAAATGCTAACTAAGCAAGCCATGACATCATTTTGGATAATAAATTTAAGGTTCACCACCTTATATGTTATGCATTTTTTACAGGCAGTATATTAAGTAATCGATGGGGCTGGAATTGGTGATGTTAAGAACAACAAAGTAGCCTAAACGCCGCTTTCCTTTTTCCGTCTGAATATTCCATGAAATCTCCAATTAGTGTTATTTTTGTTTGTGAGAGTTCATGAAATGCAGTGATTTGATTTTAGTCTGGACATTGTTGGTTTGGAAATTTCTATAACAAGGAGCGTATAAAGTACATCTAAATCTCATCGGTATTCAAAATTATTTTGCATCCATCTTACAGAATTATAAGTAAACGGCTTTGTTGAGTTTTTTTTTTTTTTTGGTTTAGGATATCAAGTATCTTATAATTATGTAAAAATAACAAAATATAATTATAGAGATATTTAAATAAATAAGTTTTTAATAAGTATAAGATAAAATATAGAATATATGTGATAAAATTTTAATAAGTTATGAAAATATTTATGGTGTAAAATATCAAATTTTATTAATTTAAAGATTGATATATTATATGCGAATTTATTGTGTAGATTATATGAGAACTCCACAAAAATTAATATGTTTAATTGGTAAAGTACTATTAGAATTTATCACCTTAAAAATAAAGTGGAAAAATACCATTAGGACTTTAAAAATAGCATCTAAGAGAATTCGTCTTCTTATTAAAAAAAAAAATTATACAAATTTATTAAAAAATACGTGTTCATGTTGAAATGTCAAACTCCCCGCTTTCTTATTAAGAACTCAAAAAATACAAAAAAAAAATTATAATAAAAAAAAATTATTTATTAAGAAAGACTTGGAGCAAGTTTTACAACAGTCTTAAAATTAAAAATTTCTACAGATTTCGAAAAGTAATGGTATATGTGTGTATGTATATTGTCAATACATAAAGTTGTAGAATAAAATTTTAGAATGAAAATTTAAATAAAATTTATAACAACAATTTGTTTTAAGAAAAAAATTATTTAATAAAATATTTTTTCTTTTTGTGTACATTTAATTGTAATAGCTTAAAATTTAATTTTAATTTTGATTCTAATTATTTTTTATGTTTATATTTTTACACACGTAACATTAAAAATAATAATAGAACATATTAGGTTAGGTTTTTAGTGTTTTAGAAAAATTTAAGTGTTTATTTTTAAATTAGGTTTTAATAGAAAATATGAATATTCTCAAATTCTTTAATTTAATAGAAAAAATATAAATATTAAAGTATTATAATGAAAATATTTTTATATACTGAATATTTGTGAGATCTTGTAGAGAATAGATATGCATAACTTGCTAATCAAAATGCTTTAATTATTATGATCATGAACATAACAATGCATTAAAAAAAAGAAACAAAAATTTCAAAGTCTTTATTTTTATCGAACAAATAATGAAGTCCATCTTTCAAAGTGTAAAAAGACTACTAAATTCAAACAAGCTTGCAAAATCACTTACAAAAGAAATAGTAATGTGAAAATTATGAGATTACATATGTTTAGAAGGGAATTTGAGAACCTTTGGATCAAAGAATTAGAGAATATGAATAGTTTTTTAACCCACACAATGGATGTGGTGAAGTAAGAAAAGTCTCATGGAGAGAACATGGAGGAACAATTAATTTTTAAGAAGATACTAAGAATTTTGCTAGCAAAGTTTGATATCATAGTTTTTGTTATTATGGATTCTAAGTATTTATCAGTGATAAAAATTGATTAACTTATGGCTTCTATACAAATACATTAACAAAGTTCAATAAAAAAACTAGTCTAAAAATAAAATAATAGATTATTATCATGGAGATTCATCAAGAGGAAGTAACAAAGTAAGAGTAAGAGCTTTGTCAAGAGGTGGAAGATCAATAAATTTTTATGAAAGTGGAAGAATAGATTTTAACTTCCATAAAGTAAGTAGAAGAGGTAAGAAAAAAATCATAATCTTGAATATGAATGTCAAAAGTATGACAAATATCATATAAAACATCATTATTATAAAAAGATTGGTGATTATATCGATGAGTATAGAAAGAAATCATTTAATATGAAAAATAAGAATACAAATTTCTATTAAAAAAAAATGAAGTTGAAGGGAAAAGATAAAATTTCAATCTTAAAAAATCAAAGTGAGAAAAATTTGTATCCATCATATTTATTATATTCTTATTTAAAATATAATTTAATTACCATTTAGTAGTTTGTATAAAAAAGATATAGAGTTAATTTTTAGAAATATGTATTTGTATTTCATGATAAGAATGATAGATCTGTAGGAATTGACCCACTCACGATCATTAAACATGGAAAATAATGTTTGTTGCCATGTATTTTGTTCTAGCCTCCCAAGGTGGATGTGAATAATAACATACCAAACCGGAAAAGGCTTATTGAAGTGAAATAATTAATTCGCATTGCCCCTTTCTTCCCATATGCAAACATGCCTGAAAAGCACGTGCAGATTAAATTACATACTGACAATGCTCCCCACTAATTTTCCAAGTTTTGCATGCTTCCATGCTTAAGAAAATTTTCATATATACACACTTACCCTTACTTTTCTATATCATAGTTCCTTCAAAACATATTATAAGGTTATGACACTGGGAAGTAATGCTATTGTATCTCTAGGTAAAGTAAAATGAGGTTAATAATTTGTTGGTTATCATAAATTTAATGGGTAGTTTTTGTCTTACTGAAATTGTTTGTAACATGTGATGATATAGTGCAGAAAGTAATAGAACCTGTACTAAAATCATGCGTTCGTGAAAGTTGTTTTTCTGTTCCTAGATAAAACATCAAGCGATTTGAACTATATAGTGCTCATAATGCTTGTGATCATGGTATTGTAATTGGTCTCTAATCTATACATCCATTTGATAGGACTGGGTTTACAATAAACACATAAAAAAAGTTAACACAAAATTTAGTTTCATTATTTTATGAAAAGTAAGCTTATTTTATCTTTAATGTTTTGAGAAAAAATTACCTAATTTATGTTGGTTCTAGCCTAGGTTCATATATTTAGAGCTAGGGTACATACTACTGCAATAAGTTATTCATAGTAAAAATTATTTTCTTAAACTTTAAATAGTGGCTTTCATGGGGTTTTTTAATCCTATAAATTAAATAGCAGTGGTGGATGGGAAAAATGTTCATAGGGCTTGATAGCATTACAAATGAGGAGGTGGGAGTCTCTTTAAATAATGCCAATGTTATCATTATTTTATGATGCAAAAAGAAGCTACTCATGTTCTACCATGGAGATAGGAAGGTTAATTCCTCCATGGTTAGATTTCTAAAATATTGAGTCGAGATTAGTTATAATCAGAATCATATTATTTAAGAGTTTACAATCAAAATATAATTTATAGAAAACTTCTTTCTGTTTTTTCTTTCATTTATGGAGTCTTAAATATGAAGGTTATTTTTGTTTAAACATAATACCAAAAAAATTAGATAAGGGTTAGAATATTGTGGTAACTTATAAAAATAGGCTAAAACTAATCCATAGGGGTTAGAAAATTCTAGCACAATTATTTGGAAATGGTGTAGTAGACAATCAAGAGAAGAACGAAAAAAACCTAAAAGTTTTGAAACTTATTAGACTAGATTTTTTTTTTTCACTTATTATTCCAATTTGATTTTCTCTTCCTACAAACCATTTCTATATAATTTCTCATAAATCTGAAAATAAACCTGATTGGCTATGATGATAACTCAAAGTTCTTAGGATCTTTCCTTGGAGAAGCTAGACGAGAACTTAAGGCTAATGCAAATAACACTATCCACTATAATCCAATAATTCTCCAAACTAGACAAGTTTAATAATGAACCCAAAAACTAACAAGATAAATAAAATTAACAATAGACCAAGATTCTGATCAGTAACTTGTATTGATTCATATTGAATAACTTGAAATAATTACAAACCCAAACCATGCTTAAATAAGACTCAACTCAAAATTTTGAGTTGACATGCAAAAATTTAAAAAATCTAAAATCTTAAAAAAAATATCTATTTTTAGCAACCACTATTTATAGTAAGTTTCATACGTAAGCACGTGTTGCTTTAAAATTTTCTTGAAATAACCTAAATACTAAAATTAGCCTATGAGATGAAATTCAATTGAAGTTGACTTCTAGTTCTAAAAATATATAATTTTTAAAAATAGAAAATTACTGGAAACATTATTAAACATTAATTTTGAATCCTCAAATAATCATGTTTGGCCTCAAAAAAATATTGAAATTAAATTTAAATAGATATAATGTCTTAGGGTAGAATCAAACATTTCTATATGATAATTTCAGTGTGCGAATGAGTTTAAATAGAGTTATGGGTCAAAAGTTATGGCCTTTAAAAAGTTGGCCTATTTTTTTTTGCGTCATTCTTGTCTAGTTGAAAACAACTCAGCGCTTGCGAGTTACCCTTATTATACTGTTGCCATTTTTCCTTGTCCATCTTATTCAACTCCCATTCTATAATCCAAGTTTTGTCTTCTTACTAAAATCCTTCCCACTACACCAAATAGCTATTATAATTCCCTTGCCTTGTGCTCACTGTCTTCATATCCAGAACTTGCACTATTTTTAATTTCTTCTTCTTTGAAACTTGTTGCTCCCAATTTACTTATTCATCTTTATCATCTTCACCATCTTCTCCATATAATTCATATAAATCTTAAACATTAAATACTAGAGATATATCAAAATTCTATGGTAAACTAATCTCATAGGTATTATCATTGATTTTTTTTAGAATTTTGCATGATCTAATTTTATTGTACTTCAACTTATTATATGTGCCTTTTGAAAATCTCTATTTTCTCAAGTAGACCATTAACAACTCTCCTTCTTCAAAAATGTTGGATCTTATTTTGACATTCGTTGTTGCTTTATATTTCTCATTACATTCCTGCAACTTTCTTCTTACTCCTTATAGCTATTGCATATGCTCTACAAACACTTCTACATCATCACTAATTCAATTTGCAATTGGAAATTGTACCAAATCTAAAATACCTATAGGATTGCTCTCATAAACAATTTGAAAATGTGACTTTCCTATTGATCTATTCACTAAACTGTTATATGCAAACTCAGCTTGTGGTAAAGCCAATTCCTATTACTTTGGCTTCTCTCCCAATATACATCTCAATAAATTTTCCAAACTCCTATTCACAACTTCTATTTATCGATCTATTTGTGGGTAATATTCAGTACTGAATTATGGCTTAGTACCCATCTTCTTCCACAAAGTCCTCTAAAAATGACTTAAATTTTTGATATCGCTATCTAAAGTAATAGTTTTTGTAACACCATGTAATTTCACAATATCCATAAAAAATAATTCTACAACTCTATTGGCATCATTGGTTTTCTTACATGCAATGAAATGAACCATTTTATAAAATCTATCTACAATAACAACATTTAAATCATTACATCCTTATGTGTTTGGCAATACCAACACAAAATCTATACTCCAATCTATCCATAGTCCTCTTATAATTGATAATAACATGCATAGTCCAATATTTTATGAATGTCTTTTAGCCACCTAACATATTTTGCACCTTGAAACATACCTTGTCACATCTCTCTTCATCTTTAGCTAAAAATACTTTTCCTCCACCAAAGCAATTATCTTTGTCTTACCAAAATGTCTAGCCAAATAACCACTATGTAGTTCTCTTATTATATTATCTCGTAGAGACTGAACTGAAATGTATAATTGTTTCTCTTTTAAGAGATAACCTTCTTGTATAAGATACTCATCATGAATAAAATCTGTTCCACCTATTAATGGATTGCTTCACTGCTCAACTACCTTGCTAAAATATAGATCAATATCATATAATTATTTAATAGCTTCAAATCCAACTACTTTAATCACCATAATAGTTAATAACACTACCCTCTTAATTAATGCATTAGTTACCTGATTTTATTTTCTTGATTTATGTTTAAACACAAACATATACCCCCGCAAGAAAGAAACCCACTTTACATGCCTACTATTCAACTTCCTTTGTGTATTCACATACTTCAAAGCCTCATGATTTGTAAATAGGATAAACTCTTTAAGCACTAGGTAATACCTCCAATGTCTGAATGCTTTTACAATTGCATAAATTTCAACATCATAAGTATAATACTTTGTCCTTACCTCATTCAATTTATTACTACAACATGTTATTGGCTTTCCTTGTTGACTCAACATATCACCAATTCATACAAACGAAGCATCACAATCAACTTCAAACACTTTGTTAAAATCTAGTAATGCTAAAATTGGTCTTTTTGTAATCTTGTTCTTCAAAATTTCAAAACTTTTTATGGACGCTCTAGTCCATGCAAATTTCTTCCCTCTCATGCAATTTGTTATTGGTGCCATAATGATACTAAAATTTTTAATAAATTTTTTGTAAAAAATTGCTAATTCATAGAAATTGCTTACCTCTATAATGCTTCTTGGAATAGGCCACTCAGCAATTGCCTTTCTCTTTTTTTCATCTAATTTCATACCATCTACTGATACTAAAAATCCAAAAATATCAAACTGTTGTGCTTAAACTTGCACTTCTTAAAAGTTGTATATAACTTCTCTCTTCTTAACAAATCTATTACCATTCTCAAATGCTATAAGTATTATTGTTTAGTCTTACTGAATATCAAAATAAACAACCACAAACTTACCAATATATTCTAATAGCATTATATTCATCACCATCATAAATGTGCTAGGTGCATTAGATAATTGAAATGGCCTCACCATCTATTCATAAAAGCCATCTCTAGTCTTGAATATGGTTTTCCTCTCATCTCCTTCATGAATTCGAATATTATAGTAACGACTCTTTAGATCAATCTTGGTAAACTATTTTTCTCTTAAAAGCAAATCCATCATATCATGTAAACAAGGTATAGAAAACCTATACTTTATTGTTATTTTATTAATTGATCTACTATCAACACACATTCTTCATCCTCCATCTTTATTTGAAGTTAACAATGCTAGTGTTGCACATGGACTAATACTCTCCCTTATCACCTTCTTATTTATCAATTTAGTAACATGTTTATTTAATTTTACATGCTTTGTTGGACTCATCTTAAAAGATACTTGATTGGATAGAGCTGATCCTAGAATCAATTCAATGTGATGTTGAATATCTCTCTTTGGTGGTAAACCATCTGGTAACTCATTAGGCATAACATCTGTATATTATTTCAACACTCTTATTGGTTCTTTTAGTATTGTCACCATTTCTATTTCTTCATTCTTTGTTACTAATGCACAACAACAACCTGCTACCTTCATATATTGGATTCATTCTTTAGTAGAGAGCATGCTTTCTATCGTCTCTTCCTCTTTAAGAAGTAACAAAACTACATTTGTACCACCTTTCCAAAAAATGTATGTGTTTTTTGCTCCATCATGAAATAATTTTCTATCAAATTACCATGGTCTCCCCAATAACACATGATATGCATCTATTAGAATAACATCACACCATATTTCATCATTATAATTTTTTTCATTAGAAAATTTGATTAAACATCTTTTATCTACTATAAACTCATTCCATTTTTTAAACCATGAAATCCAATAAGGGATAGGATGCTTTTCACATTTCAAATTTAGTTTCTCAATCATTTCTTTAGAAACCATATTTTCACAACAACCACCATCTATAATTACTTTGCATACCTTTCTTCCTAAAGTACATCTTGTTCAAAAAATATTTGATCACAACCATGCATCACCACCTTCTTTATTATACACTTGATCCTTCATTGGAGCGATCATGATTATTCTCATCATGAGATTCTCTCCAACATCAGTTGGTGCAACTTCAATATCATGCTCTTCTATTTCAACCTCAACTTGATTTACTCTTGGGTGATATTCTTGACTCCTTTCTTGATATTGATAGTGTGGACACTCAAACACTTTGTGCCCTTCTTATCCATATCCATAAAAGACATAAGATCTATGATGATTCAGAAAGCATCTTCTAGCACCACCATAACCTCATCCTCTCTGAAATCCTCTTCATCTTTGTTGGTATTGAAACCCTTACCTATTATCATATTGCCTTTCTAAACCACATGATGATTCACCTTTATTTATATTAAATCCATCTCTAGTGGTGTTAAACTTACCTCATCCCTTTGTTGGAGGGGATTTGCCTCTTTTTAGACTAATAGATGTCTTTTTAAAATTATGTCTATTTTGTTTTTCTTCTACCTTCAAATCTAATTGATAAGTCTCCTCCATGTTGAGTATTCTATGCATGGTCAATTCATCTTAAATAAAATTTTTCAAATCATTTACATACCTTGTATCCATCTGCTCTTATGTTTCATCATACTCTAATTATATGGAAAGATTATAAAATTTATCTGTATACTCTTGTATACTGTGATCTTTTTGCCTCAAATTCTAAAATCTTCTATATAAGGTTTGTGCATAATCCATAGGAAGAAATTTCTCACTCACATTCTTCTCCATATTTTTCCATGAATTCAACTTCTCTTTACCTTTTTTCTATCTCTCTTTCTATAGGGGATCCCACCAAATAAGAGCCCATTGAGATGGGACACATTAGGCCTAGTAAGAGCCCATTTACTTCTTTGAATGTTTTGGTGAAGAA